>WBNM01042455.1:0-38664 GCA_013399055.1 Ramphastos sulfuratus | reverse complement strand
CCCTAGTCATCCTTGTAGCCTTCTTTAGACTCTACAGCAGGTCCCTGTCTCTCTTGAACTGGGGAGCCCAAAACTGGACACAGAATTGGAGGTGTGGTCTCAGCAGTGCAGAGTAGAGGTGCAGAAGAACATTCCCTAGACCTGCTAGACACACTTTTCTTGATGTATCCCAGGATGCCATTGGCCCTTTTGGCCACAAGGGCACATTGCTGTTCAATGGAGAACTTGCTGTCCACCAGAACTCCAAGGCAGAGCTTTCTCCATGGAGCTGCTTTCTAGCAGGATGACCCCTAGTCTGTACTGGTAAATGAAATTCCTCTCAAAGTGCAGGACTCTGCACTTGTCCTTATTGACCTTCACGAAGTTCTCCTTTGCTACAGTGGTGAGGTATTAGTGAGCAGGAATAGAGGCTAAGCTGGTGTGGTGCCCATGCCATGCAGCTTTGCACACTCAGTGGCTCAGATGTGGTACATGAGGCCTGGCTCCATCTCTTGTAATGACCAGGGAAAATGTTTGCAGAGCACTGCAGGCCAGAGCAAGTACTGCCCATAGGCAAAATTGAGATATTAATTTCATCCCAGAGTGATGAAACTGCTGAGGGAAAGAGTCTGGGTCTGGATTATTTCCTTTCTCAGGAGAGACTTGCCCATTATTTCCAGTAGTGACAGGGCAACTCAGTCTGATGTTAACTTCTCAGCTAAAGCACAGAGACTTCTGGTTCCTCAGGTCTCAGAAAGAGAAATGCAAGCTGAGACAGGTGCCAAGATGATTAGGAGGATGGGAAGTCCACCTCATAAAGGAAACCAGAAGAACCCAGCTTGTTCAACCTGGCCTCTCAAAGCCTGTGACCAGCTCTAATTCTGGTCCATGAATACCTGTGGGTCAATGCAAAGAAAGTGGCTAATGAGCTGCAAAAGGCAACGCTGGCAGAAGAGCAGTTGGGTATGAACTGGTCACTAGTACATTTAGGCTGAATATCAGAAGGAAGATTTAAGCTGTTAGAAGAACAGGGTCCAGTGGCAGGTTTTTTAAACGCTGCCAGGGTGACAGAGGACCAGATTTCCAAGTCTGCTGATCTGGTGGATTTTTCTTGCCTTGGATTCATACTCAAAGCCTAGGAATATTCAAAGGTCAAAGCAAGGCTTTATGCTGCTTTCCGGATGATGCTTTACCACACAATCACAGAATGGTTTGGGTTGGAAGAGACCTCCAAAGGTCATCTTGTCCAAACCCTCTGCAGTCAGCAGGGACATCCTCAACTAGATGAGGTTACCCAGAGCCCTGTCAAGCCTCACCTTGAATATCTCCAGAGATGGGGCCACAGCCACCTCTTGGTGTTATCAATGACGTCTTGGTACCAGCAACGAGCTGGTGATCACTAAATCTCCAAAATGAGGACCTATAGTTCATAACTTTGCTTCACGGTCAGAGAGTAACTATTTGCTGCAAATACACAAATCATCCAAGCAAGACGTGAATCTTCTCTGGGGCAACTCCAAAGCCGTACAGTGAACTCCCACTGCAATTAAAAGCCTCCTCCAGCCTTAACTCCCTTCTGCTTCAGTGCCCCAAATACGGAACACATCTACAGACAGAGAATAGAATGGATTCATTTCTTCACTATTAAAAAAAAAGCAGCCCAAAATTTAATATGTACATAAATCTCCCATGAAAGGATGAATTAAGCAACAGAGAGCAATATCATTTTATCATACTGCAGAACTGAAAGAGGCTTAGCACAACTGTGAATAGTTGGGTAAAGAAGCCAAGGTACAATAGTTGTGTCTGACCTACTCTTTGTGCTCCAAGTGAAAAAATGGAAGTCATGAGGCTGGGGTAGTTTTCCTACATGATCAAAAAGGAGAGGTTCAGTGATTTAATCAAGTCAGTAAATATTCACACAGAAACTCAGGCCAGCTCTCTGTACAGTCATTGAGGAAAGGTTTTTTCTCTGTTTTCCCTCTGCAAGGTTCTCCTAAATAAAAGCACAGAAGCAACCAAAAGACAACAAGGAGCACTGTGACTTCTGTTTTGTCCAATATATCCCACAGCAGAGCATCTTTCTTACTGTGTGAGTAAATAAAGAAATGCCTAATGAGCAAGTAAAGAATACAGATTAGAGCTGGCTGCTTCCTTGGAATGGGATTTCCTGTTATTTAGTGACTGTGGATGAAATAAGCAGGGAAAATGCTAAGGAAGGGGGAAAAAAGAGAAAGGAACTTTTGGATTCTTGGGGGTGGGGGGGGAAGGAGAAAGAGGAGAAAGGATGTTAGAGTGAGTCCAGAGGAGGGCTACAAGGATGGAGTAAGGGCTGGAGCATCTCTGCTATGAGGATAGGCTGAGGGAGCTGAGGTTGTTCAACCTGGAGAAGAGAAGACTCCATGGGGGACCACAGAGCTGCCTTCCAATACCTGAAAGTATCCTACAGAAAAGCTGCAGAGGGACTTCTCTTTGGGGTGTCTAGAGACAGGACAAGGGAGAATGGTTTGAAGCTGAGGGAGAGCAGGATCAGACTGGACCTTGGGAAGAATTTCTTCAGTACTATAGGGTGGCAAAACTATAGAATAGGTTACCCAGAGAGGTTGTAGCTACCTCCTCCCTGTTTGTGTTCAAGGCCAGGTCGGATAAGGCCTTGAGCAGCTGAGTCTATTTGAGAGGTGTCCCTGCCCACGGTGCAGAGATTGGAGTAGATGACCTCTGAGCTCCCTTCCAGCCTGAGCCATTCTAAGAATCCACGAAAACTGCACAGCCTTGGTTTTTATCCAGATAGACTTTTTATACAAAACCTCTATATTTCATGGGTGGTTGTTACAGTCTTCAAAATGATGGAGCCAAACTAATATTTCTACAGTCTAAATAAAGTTTTAATGGAAAATATGCAAACTACATTTGTATTGACAGCTCGAAGGTTACCTGAAGAGGTTTTTAATTCACTTTAAAAAGAGATATAACCCTAGAAATCTTTCTAAAACTGCTAAAGCTGGAACAGAATGGGGAAAAAAACAAACAACACAAACCTTGAAAGAAATGAAGAGACTAGATTTAACCATAAAGGAAGTGCAACTCTGAAATCTCACATACTGTAATGTGCAAATATCTGTACTTCAGGCTTTTCTTGTCTTGCAGCTTTCTCTAGATAAGGTGTGTTGGAAGCTCTAACTGGTATGACCATTGTGTTAAATTGGAGGATTATGCCGCAGGTTTCAAACGACTGTAGAGCTGTGCAAAGGAGAACCTCATGGAGTGCAATAAGGACAACTGCAGAGTCCTGCATCTAGCGGGGGGAAACACCAGGCACCAGTGCAGACTAGAGGGGCCTGCCAGAAAGCAGCTCCTTGGAGAAAAGCCTTAAGACCTAGCGGACAGCAAGTCTCTATGGGACTTGTGGCAATGTGCCCTTGTGGCCAAGAGGGCCAATGGCATCCTGGGGGGCATCAAGAAAAGTGTGTCCAGCAGGGCTAGGGAGGTTCTCCTGCCCCTCTACTTTGCCCTGCTGAGACCACACCTGCAATACTGTGGCCAGTTTTGGGCTCCCCAGTTCAAGAGAGACAGGGACCTGCTGGAGAGAGTCCAATGGAGGCTACAATGATGATTGGGGGACTTAAACACCTCTGTATGACTTAAACACCTCTGCTATGAAGAAAGACTGAGAGCCCTGGGGCTGTTTAGTCTGCAGAAGAGAAGGCTGAGAGGGGATCTGATCACTGTGTATAAATACCTGAAGGGTGGGTGTCAGGATGAAGGTGCCAGGCTCTTTTTGGTGGTGCCCAGTGGTAGGACAAGGAACAATGGGTATAAGCTGGAACACAGGAGGTTCCACCTCAACACACAGACAATTCTTTATGGTGAGAGTGACAGAACACTGGAGCAGGCTGCCCAGAGAGGTTGTGGAGTCTCCTTCTCTGGAAACTTTCAAGACCCACCTGGGTGTGTTCCTGTGTGACCTGCCCTAGGTGACCCTGCTTTAGCAGGGGGTTTGGACTGGATGATCTCTGGAGGTCCCTTCCATGCCCTGATGTTCTGTGGTTCTGAGAGTGTCACATCTTGCAGACACAAATGCTGCACAAGCCAGCAGACTACAGGCACCTCTTGATTCTACAACTGTTAGCAAGTATGTATCTGTGTCACCTGCACAAGCATTAGCAGCCAGACTTTCATGGTAAACAAAGCCAATCCCCCCAACATTTGTCTAATCTTATTATCTAATCCTTTGCCTTCCATCCCTTTCAGCTGTGCAAGGCTCCCTTTAACTCACTCAGAAACCTGAGCTTTTGAGGAGTGATAAATAGCCTTCTAGCAGTCCTGAAAATGTTATGCCAAATTGGACTTTGCCTGCACATAAGGAACTTCTTTATGATAATCCTCTAATTCTAATGCAGAACTCACTGTTTGAATGGAACATCATGAATGCTGAATCCCTTCATGAATCCCTTCCTGGAAGAGGTGACTGGAAGAAGGAAGACATCTGTTTCTTACAACTCCAAGAAGGAAAGCACCAATCAGCTGAAAGAGTTACAGTTCAACCAATCATACCATAGAATCAGAGTTGGTTGGGTTGGAAAAGACCTTATAGTTCTAGTTCTAACCCCCTCTAGACCAGGTTACTCAAAACCACATTTAACCTGGCCTTGTATGCTTCCAGGGATGGAGGATCCACAGTCTCTCTGGGCAACTTGTTCCAGGGCCTCACCACTCTCACAGTGAAGAACTTCTTTCACATATCTAATTAAACCTCTCATCTTTCAGTTCAAAACCAATACTCCTTGTCCTGTTGCTACATACCCTTGCAAAAAGTCCCCCTCCAGCTTTCCTGTAAGCTCCCTTTACACACTGGAAGGCTCCAATAAGGTCCTCCTAGAGCCTTCCACTTCTCCATGCTGAACAGCCCTAACTCATTCAGCCTGTCTTCATAGCAGAGGTGCTCCAACCCTCTGATCAGCTTGATAGTTCTCCTCTGGATTTGTCCTTTTTGTGCTGAGCTGGACACAGTACTCCAGGTAGGGTCTTAGCAGAGCAGACTAGAGGTGCAGAATCACCTCTCAAGCTGCTAGTCACACATCACTAATTAAAAATTACTATTTCCCAATCATTCTACTTCTACTGTCTGCGGATTTGAACACCAAAACAGAAAAAAAATTATTTTCAAAGCCTGCAGTGGAAATCCCTTTATCTGAAAATTCTGATGAAGTAATAGTCAAAAATTCATAGAATTCCTATTTTGACCCTATTCCAGTGTTTTTTCACTGTCTACTGCAGGAATAGTCCCATTGATTTTCCTGCAAACTCTCACTGAAGCAATCTGGAGCTATGGTAAGCATGCCAGAATGTCTTTTGTAATTATTTTCAATTCAGAAGCATTTGTAAACAGAATTTCAGCTGAATTTAGAAAGGATTTTAAGTGTGCTCTCAACAGATCACAGAAAGAGCTTTTCACTTGCAAGCATCAGAACTATTTGTCCTTTGGCCTGCTTGCTGCTTCAGGTTTGGACATGACCAGTCAACAACACATCATCAGGATATCATATAATCACAAAAAAACAGGAGAAGAGAGGAAGTGGAGGGGGAGAAGGTGATTATCTTTACCACAGACAGCAGTGAAATCAAGAAGAATCAGCTAGAGGCATGCACCTTAAATTGATCAAGGAGCAGCTCATTAGGAGCCCTGCTTCATGACACTTCTGAGGTAGGGAAAGGGCAGAAGGCAGACAAGAAAGACTGGAGGAGGGAGATGCAGGGGAAGTCTGTGCAGCACAGGAGTTTTGGAGATAAAGGAAAGGAAATGAAAGAGGGGAAAAAAAATAACCTGGGGCTCAGGTGGGAGCAGGAGAAGTTTTGTTAATGTAAGGTAACACAAGAGCATGATTTCAGACAGTGCACAGTTAGGAGCTGAGAGAAAGGTAAGAGCATCCAAAACAGGCAAGAGAGGAGCTGAAGGGACAGGTGAGGCTCCCCACAGAGCAGGATTCAAGGAGCATTTGACAGTGGCAGATAGGTATAGAGAGGAGAGGGAGGTAAAGTAACTTTCAGAGATGATTCTATGTGCTTAGAACAGAAAGAGACATCAGGAACCTTCATCTAAATTTCCTATGGAGATGTCAGTTTAATGAGCTGGGCTGGGAGAAAAGGAGAACAATTTCTCTCTTAGTACCTGTTTGGGGCTTTTATTATGCTAATAACCAGTCGTGGTGCCCTGGAAGGATAGTTTGAAGCTGGGTCTTGTTCCCAGCACCAGCTAGGAAATAATCCAGAAAAGCTCATCAAGGTGTGCCAAAAGCCTCTATGCCCTCTGCAACAATGCAAGCCCCAGGACACTGGAATTGCAGTGAAATACAGAAGCGCAACAATGTTAAAGCCAGCTCAAAGCCATAGGAACCTGGAATTTAAAAACACAACTGACTGAATGTTCTGGGGGGTTATATTTTAAAAAATCCTTTTGTTGGTTCCCTTATTTCAGACCTCATTAAGTAATGTTCCTGCTGTGACAGAGAACCTGAAGTCACCACCTTTCACTAGAAATCAGAAGAAAGGAATCTGTTTCCATGTCTGCAGTCAGGGCAATTATCACAGATTCACAGAACGTTATGGGCAGGAAGGGACCTCCAGAGATCATCCAGTCCAATCCCCCTGCCAAAGCAGGATCACCTAGGGCAGGTCACAAAGGAACACATCCAGGTGGGTCTTGAAAATCCAGAGAAGGAGACTCCACTACCTCTCTGGACAGCCTGTTCCATAGCTCCAGCACCCTCACAGTAAAGAAAAGTCTCCTCATGGTGAGCTGGAACCTCCTGTGTTCCAGCTTGTACCCATTGTTTGTTGTCCTACCACTAGGCACTACCAAAAAGAGCCTGGCACCTTCATCCTGGCACCCACCCCTCAGCTATCCATGGACCTTGATCAGATCCCCTCTCAGCCTTCTCTTCTGCAGACTAAACAGCCCCAGGTCTCTCAGTCTTTCTTCACAATAGAGCTGTTCCTCCCCCTGTAGCCCTCTGTTGGACTCTGTCCAGCAGATCCAAAAGAAGTAAGGATTTAGGACACAAAGATGTCACTAGGCACTTACTGAATATTTCCAAAGCTCAGACCCTGTGCCTGAGTCCCCATGTGCAAGGTCAGAATTTCTTCTTTAATGACAATATTCTTTCTCTCAGACCCAGCTGCACACATCTCTCTCTCTACCTTTTATTCCTCCCTGTGAGGCAGAAAGATTTTTCTCACTCATATTGAGACAAGGGTGAAAGAAAGGAAGATTGAAAAAACAAACCAATGAACCAAACATCTTAAGGACTTGACATTAATAAAACCAACTCAAAAATAGGACAGTAAAGACAATGTCCTACCATGCACCATCAGAACTAATTCCAGCTTGGATATTAGCAACTATCTGGCTTTATCTGGAACAACAATGGCTTCCTCTAAAGAGATTATTGTGGTCAAGATGCTTCTTTAGCTATTGCTGTATGTTAAAAAACAAACAAACAAAAAAAAGAAAGCAGATTGGATTCCAGGCTTTTAATCAATATGCTTATTGCTTTTAATTAATGTGGCATGAAGAGATGTGGGAACTCACTGCAAAAGCACCTTAGTTAAGTATAAGGATTCACACACAGTGATGCTGTGACTGCAGGCAGAGCTCTGCGGCAACACTTAAAATCGTCAGAGAATCACAGAAATATTTTAGTTGGAAAAGACCTTTGAGTCCAAACTGGGAGGAGCAGTGACACCTCCTCAGGCTGTGCTGTCCTTCAGTGAGACACAGACAGGCTGGGGAGCTGGGTGGGGACAAATTGGATGAAATACAACCAAGACAGTTGAAAGTCTGGCATCTGGGAAAGGGCAGCCCTATGAACCAGGGTAATCTGGGGGCTGACCTGTTAGAGATCAGCACAGGAGAAAGGGTCCTGCTGGACAAAAGGATGCCCATGAGCCAGAAATGTGCCCTTGTGGCCAAGAAGGCCTATGCCATTCTGGGCTGGATTAGAAGGGCTGTGGATAGTAGGTTGAGAGAGGTTCTCCTTCCTCTCTGCTCTGCCCTGGTGAGGCCACAGCTGGAATATTGTGTCCAGTTCTGGGCCCCACAATTCAAGAAGGGTCTCAGGGAACCACTTGAGAATGTCCAGTGCAGGGCCATAAAGATGCCGGAGAGAATGGAATATCTCCCTGCTGAGGAAAGGCTGAGGGAGCTTGGAGCAAAGGAGGCTGAGAGGAGACCTTATTGCTCTCTACGGCTCCCTGAAAGGAGGTCTCTGTTCCCTCAGAATGAGGAGAATGAGGAGAAATGGCCTGAAATTGTGCAAAGGCAGGGTCAGGTTGGAGATTTGGAAAAATTTATTTCCTGTGAGAGTGGTCAGGGATTGAACACATCCAGGCATGGTGACTCCACCACCTCCCTGGACGGTGTTTTCCAAGAAATGCGNCAAACAAACAAAAAAAAGAAAGCAGATTGGATTCCAGGCTTTTAATCAATATGCTTATTGCTTTTAATTAATGTGGCATGAAGAGATGTGGGAACTCACTGCAAAAGCACCTTAGTTAAGTATAAGGATTCACACACAGTGATGCTGTGACTGCAGGCAGAGCTCTGCGGCAACACTTAAAATCGTCAGAGAATCACAGAAATATTTTAGTTGGAAAAGACCTTTGAGTCCAAACTGGGAGGAGCAGTGACACCTCCTCAGGCTGTGCTGTCCTTCAGTGAGACACAGACAGGCTGGGGAGCTGGGTGGGGACAAATTGGATGAAATACAACCAAGACAGTTGAAAGTCTGGCATCTGGGAAAGGGCAGCCCTATGAACCAGGGTAATCTGGGGGCTGACCTGTTAGAGATCAGCACAGGAGAAAGGGTCCTGCTGGACAAAAGGATGCCCATGAGCCAGAAATGTGCCCTTGTGGCCAAGAAGGCCTATGCCATTCTGGGCTGGATTAGAAGGGCTGTGGATAGTAGGTTGAGAGAGGTTCTCCTTCCTCTCTGCTCTGCCCTGGTGAGGCCACAGCTGGAATATTGTGTCCAGTTCTGGGCCCCACAATTCAAGAAGGGTCTCAGGGAACCACTTGAGAATGTCCAGTGCAGGGCCATAAAGATGCCGGAGAGAATGGAATATCTCCCTGCTGAGGAAAGGCTGAGGGAGCTTGGAGCAAAGGAGGCTGAGAGGAGACCTTATTGCTCTCTACGGCTCCCTGAAAGGAGGTCTCTGTTCCCTCAGAATGAGGAGAATGAGGAGAAATGGCCTGAAATTGTGCAAAGGCAGGGTCAGGTTGGAGATTTGGAAAAATTTATTTCCTGTGAGAGTGGTCAGGGATTGAACACATCCAGGCATGGTGACTCCACCACCTCCCTGGACGGTGTTTTCCAAGAAATGCGTGTACATGGCACTTGAGGACATGGTTAAATGGCCATGGTGGTGTAGGTTGATGGTTGGACTTAATGATCTCACAGGTCTCTTTCCAACCAATACATTTCTATGATTCATCCTTAAAACAGTGTCATCAACAAAATGTTCCCCTATGATCACACAGACACATTAAACACACTTCCTTTGGCAGGAGTGGTAACAACAAAGTTGAAACAACTTCCAGGAAATTTGAACATCAAGCAGCAGATAGAAAACATCAAGGCCGTGTGCTGCAACACACTGAGCACTTGCAGTGGAGCTGGGAATGTGGAAGATGATAAGCAACACTGACACGAAGGCTAACACCATGTCACAACAGAGGTAGCTCAGCAGAATGTGTCAAAATGAGGCCTTGTCCTTGAGAGGTTATAGCTGGTCTCATTGAATAGAAGCATATTTATACAATCTGAGGTACCTCTGCATGTATTTGGACACGCTGGCATGCACACAAACGGGCTTTCAATGCACACAGAGTGCTGAATAGCTGCATCATATCTGTGAATGCACCACATGATCCCAGCCAAGCACTTCCAAGAGCCCAGAGGGATGTGAATGTGGCTGGAAACCTGAGGGAAGTCTCACACTGTTTTTTGGGCCCCTGAGAAAACACAGGCTGTGTGTGTGCAAGCACATCTAACAAAGCTGCTTTCACCACCGGCACTGCAGCTTTGCAGCAGAAGTCATGTGAGAGGCCTTTGATGGTGCTCATGGCCCCTTCCACTGGCTGGTGGAGAGCTCCTCTCCTCAGCAGGGCTCAGCCAGCCTGGGTGCCCGTGGGCTCCTTGCCTCCCAGTCACCTTCCTGCATCAGGGCCCTGTCACAGCTATTTTGTTTCCCTGTCCCCTCCAGCTCTGAACACTCCTCTCTCTGAATTTCTGACTCTACAAGTGTCGAGATTAGGTTTAAAGGGTAATTATCAGGCTTTTTGTTAAAAGCTTTGCTATCACTTCTATTTACAGTTTAATCCATCAACAGACTCCTGGTTCTGCCTTCTCATTTTGCAGAGAGCTTCCTTCTGGGGAAAAGAGATCCCAGCTAGAACAAGGAGTTTTGTAAGGACACTTCAGAACAGCGACAGAGGAAATCAATAAAACCATCTCTCTGCTCCCTTATGCATGCTTCATTAGCACCAGCTGACTGAGGCTCACCGAGCTCTGGGATGTGACAGTAAGAGATTTGCTTACTGAAATCCCTGGCACAGGTTCATCTTAAGGCTGGGAAATGGGGACACAAATGGCTATTGTCCTGAAGAGCTAACTTAAAGAGCTACCTGGCTACCCCCAATCAGGGCATTTTTCTGAGCTGCAGACTGGAAGCCAAATTTGCAAAGAATATTTAAGCTTTTAAGATGATTATAGGTGACTGTGCAGATTTATGAGAGGGTCTAATGGATTAAGGTACCTGATTTCCCCTGACGTTCAACAGTTCTCAGGCATTTCTTTCCTTATTAGATGCCAGAATTTAATTTATCCTGCAATTATAATTTCATCTGAATACCAAAGTAAAATTCTTTCTTCCAGTAGTTCTTCTAATTAACTGTTATTGCCTCAAATATATTGCACATAACTAGCTTAAAAGAAAAAAAAATAAGAGAACACAAGCATTTTGATTTGTCACAGACTCAGAGATTCACAGAATGGTTTGGGTTGGAAAGGACCTTGAAGATCATCTGGTTCAAACCCCATGCCATGGGCCATGGACACCTACCACTGGATCAAGTTGCTCAGGGCCTCATCCAGCCTGGCCTTGAACACCTCCAGACAGGGGGCATCCACAACCTCCCTGGGTGACCTGTGCCAGTATCTCACCACCCTCACTGGAGAGTATTTCTTCTTAACCTCCAGTCTAAATCTCCCCTCCTCGAGCTTCAATCCATTCCCTGTTGGCATTACTACAAGTCCTTGTAAACTTTTTACATGTTTATATCAGATCTTACATCTGGTTTTGTCAGCTTCAGATCCCTCATCCATAAGTAGAAGTACATAGACAATAGTTTTATATTCCTAGAGGAAAAACTCTGAACAGTTTGTTCCCCTCTCAAAGGGCAAGCTCTCAGAAAACTAGAATTATAGGGTCATTAAGATTGCAAAAGTCCTCTAAGACCATCAAGTCCTACTTGATGTCAATGCAACACCACCATGCTTACTAAACCATGTCCCCAAGTGTCTTGTTCACACATTTCTTGAACACCTCCAGGGATGGTGACTCCGCCACCTCCCTGGGCAGCCTGTCCCAATGCTAGAAACCAATACAAATATTTCTTTACTTTTACAAAGAAGCAAAAGCCCCTGAGCTCTGCTCCTCAGTGAGCTGTCTGCTAAAAATTACTAGCTAATTATAAATCCATCACCCTGTGCATTCATACAAGCAGAGAATCATTTTGGTTGGAACAGCCTTCTAACATCGTCAAGTCCAACCATCAACCTAACACCACCATGACCACTAAACCACGTGCCCAAATGCTATGGCCACACATTTTTTGAACACCTCTAGGGATGGTGACTCCACCATCTCCCTGGGCACCCTGTTCCAATGCCTGACCACTCTTGCAGTAAATGAACTGTTCCTAATCTCCAAGCTAACCCTTCCCTGCTGTATACAGTCACGCTCTAGGCTTTTCCCACAGTCTAAGGGCCTTCTGCTCCAGCCCCTAATCAAATCAAACATGTTCCTAGAAGGGAGCTATAAAGTATTTCTGCTTGGCTAAAATTGTGTGGTCCTTGAGAAGGACGAACAGAGGAATTGCCATACCTGAGCAGCTCTGTGATCCACCTCTCCCTCTCCTCCAGCCCTTGCCAGTCCCTGAGGGAAGCATTATGAAGCTGGTTCTCACAGGTTGCTTGTTAGCACTGTGCAGTGTGCCTGGTGTGCCATGACCCAGGAAGCAAACAAGTTCTTCACCTTCATCAAATTACAGACAGGAAAACAAATCTGATAAATAAAAAGCAGTCGTTATTTAGAAGCTGCAGAATTTAATGAGTTAAGAAATGAGTTGAAGAAAAATTGGATTGAATGTAAGAGTGCAGATCCTTGGCTGTACTGAGATCAATGGAATTACAGTGAGCTGATGATTGGCTCCAAATCATCCAACTTGGCAGCTTCAAAAGTGAGCCTACTTTTTCCTAATTAGCCTTTAAATATGAAGGCCAACTCAGGAACTAATAACGTGTTAAGGGAAGTTCTTCAGTGGATTGTCAACTCCCATTTACTGTTAGTCTCAGGAAGATCCTGTTCAAACAACAGAGCTCAGCAGGTTGTGATCAGCAGCACAGAGGCCAGTGGTCCCCAGGGATCAGTGCTGGGTCCAGTTTTGTTTGATATTTTCATCGGTGACCTGGATGAGGGCATTGAGTGGATCCTCAGCATGTTTGCTGATGATAACAGCTGTGATGCCATCCAATGAGATCTGGACAGGCTGGAGAGCTGGGTGCAGACTTCTGCATCTGGGGAGGAACATCAGACACAGGAGGTTCCACCTCACCATGAGGAGGCACTTCTTTATGGTGAGGATGCTGGAGGCCTGGAGCAGGCTTCCCAGAGAGGGCATGGAGTCTTCTTTGAATATATTCAAGACCCATCTCTGGATGTGTTCCTGTGTGACCGGCCCTAGGTGATTCTGCTCTGGCATTGAAGCTGGACTATAGGATTTCTGGAGGTCCCTTCTAGTCCCTAATATTCTGTGGTTCTGTGAAATCAGGAGGTTGCAGCAATGTGTTCAGTTCTCTTTTTTTATAGGAAAACATCCTCAAAATATTTCTGTGTCCTTTACTGAACAGCCATTTTGCAATACAAGTAGGGCATCAGGGAGGGACACATTCAGATTTCATGCATGATTTGACTATGAAGATTAAATTGTTACTCTCTGACAATATTTCTTTTACAAAACATGCACATACTGAAAAGCTTTTTATATTCTGACATGTGGCATGGATTTGAGCTTTCAGAAAGGCAGAATTTGCCCACAGCACGAATTTTTCGAGCCATAGAAGAAAATATTAAATAATCCAAATACTGTTTAAATAGTTCCAAGAGCCCCAAAATCTTGTTAATGCTCCCTGGAGTCATCCTGAAGGCTGCAGCTTGTGTGTGTTAATCTTGGATAAAGTAGCACTGGAAGTAGAAACTCTTCTTTTCCTCTTCTGTATTCCCAGGCCACATGAGAGGAGAGGGGGGAGGGAGAAGGGGGGGGAGGGAGAAGGGAGGGGAGGGAGGGACCTCTCCTATCATGATGAGAAGCTGTAAATATAGCTCATGGCTTCCACTTGATAGTCTTGACTCAAACTGCCATTGGAAAGAGATATTCTTTCCAGTACTTCCCTGTTTTTCTTGAACTGGAGAGCCCAGAACTGGACCCACTACTCCAGGTGTGGCCTTACCAGGGCACAGTACAAGCAGAAGGAGAATCTCTTTTGACCTGCTGGGCACACTCATCTTGAAGCATCCCACAATACTGCTCTCCTACTTGGCCATGAGGGCACACTGCTGGCTCTTGGTGATCTTGTTATACCTACTACCAGTACCTGCAATTTTGGTGCCTGTTTACTATCCTAGGAAGGTGTTAAAGGTAACTAACCTCACTGGGGAAGGAGATGCTGTCCACTCTGTAAACACATCTCTTGAAGACAGATGGACCCACACTTAGTCAGCACTGACAATACAATTTCAATTTTCCAATTCAAAAAGCATCTTAGTGCACATAAACCCCCTCCTGCCATACACCACAGACACATGTTTTCACAGAATGGCAACCCCCATCTGGAAGAAATGGCAGTAGGAGAAGCCTTCCTTAGAAGGTCTTGAAGGAGGCTATGGATCCCCAAACTAAGTCAGACCTACCAATTTAAGGAATAAAACCGCACAGAGCCTTGAAGAGAAGCAAGCAGCAGATGGGGAACCATGATGAATCATAAGGGCAGCTAACCATTGCAATTGCCAGGAGGAGGAAAGCAACCAGAACAACAAGCCCATTTGTTTTCTATATCTCAAGCCTTTAGAAGTAAGTGGAGAAAACCAGACAAAGCCAGATGAACTGAGCTACCCCATGACTGCGCATCAAAAGGAGCCTATATCTTGTAGGAAGGATCTAAAATTCTGATGGGAGGCATTCATTTTCTCTCCCTTTCTTAGCCAGCTCTTTTCAAGGGGGTTGCACAATCCAGAGGGAATAGGAAATCAAAAATAGAAATAAAAGAAGCCTCCAAATTCTATCGTAATAACAGAAACAATCAGAACTGATAACAGAAAAGTCCCAAATCTGCTGGGAAATAGGTAGGGAAACACAATTCAACAGGAAGCTGATGAAAATGAAATTTTCTGATATGGATTCGACAGTTACTCAAGCAGTGCAAAAGGTACTTAGAATCATGGAATGGGTTAGGTAGGAAAAGCCCTCAAAGATCATCAAGTCTAACCACCAACCTAACATCACCATGGCCACTAAACCATGTCTCCAAGTGCCATGGTCACACATTTCTCGAACACCTCTGGGGATGGTGACTCCACCACCTCCCTGGGCAGCTTACTGCAATCCCTGACTGCTCTTGCAGGAAAGGATGTTTTCCTAATCTCCACTTCAAACCTCCCTGGCACATGAACAATGATGATTTTTTTCTTTCATAAACTATTTAAAGGAATTTTGTCCTGGCTTCCTTGCCACAGTAGTTTATCGAGTCAGTGGCAAGACAACATGCCTAAATCAGGCAGAGTCTGAACTGTGAGGTTTATTACATGGAGCACCCTGAATTTAGTGTAAAGCAGAAGGAACAGTCTCACACCTGGGAAAGAACAACCCCATGTATCACTNCTGGACTATAGGATTTCTGGAGGTCCCTTCTAGTCCCTAATATTCTGTGGTTCTGTGAAATCAGGAGGTTGCAGCAATGTGTTCAGTTCTCTTTTTTTATAGGAAAACATCCTCAAAATATTTCTGTGTCCTTTACTGAACAGCCATTTTGCAATACAAGTAGGGCATCAGGGAGGGACACATTCAGATTTCATGCATGATTTGACTATGAAGATTAAATTGTTACTCTCTGACAATATTTCTTTTACAAAACATGCACATACTGAAAAGCTTTTTATATTCTGACATGTGGCATGGATTTGAGCTTTCAGAAAGGCAGAATTTGCCCACAGCACGAATTTTTCGAGCCATAGAAGAAAATATTAAATAATCCAAATACTGTTTAAATAGTTCCAAGAGCCCCAAAATCTTGTTAATGCTCCCTGGAGTCATCCTGAAGGCTGCAGCTTGTGTGTGTTAATCTTGGATAAAGTAGCACTGGAAGTAGAAACTCTTCTTTTCCTCTTCTGTATTCCCAGGCCACATGAGAGGAGAGGGGGGAGGGAGAAGGGGGGGGAGGGAGAAGGGAGGGGAGGGAGGGACCTCTCCTATCATGATGAGAAGCTGTAAATATAGCTCATGGCTTCCACTTGATAGTCTTGACTCAAACTGCCATTGGAAAGAGATATTCTTTCCAGTACTTCCCTGTTTTTCTTGAACTGGAGAGCCCAGAACTGGACCCACTACTCCAGGTGTGGCCTTACCAGGGCACAGTACAAGCAGAAGGAGAATCTCTTTTGACCTGCTGGGCACACTCATCTTGAAGCATCCCACAATACTGCTCTCCTACTTGGCCATGAGGGCACACTGCTGGCTCTTGGTGATCTTGTTATACCTACTACCAGTACCTGCAATTTTGGTGCCTGTTTACTATCCTAGGAAGGTGTTAAAGGTAACTAACCTCACTGGGGAAGGAGATGCTGTCCACTCTGTAAACACATCTCTTGAAGACAGATGGACCCACACTTAGTCAGCACTGACAATACAATTTCAATTTTCCAATTCAAAAAGCATCTTAGTGCACATAAACCCCCTCCTGCCATACACCACAGACACATGTTTTCACAGAATGGCAACCCCCATCTGGAAGAAATGGCAGTAGGAGAAGCCTTCCTTAGAAGGTCTTGAAGGAGGCTATGGATCCCCAAACTAAGTCAGACCTACCAATTTAAGGAATAAAACCGCACAGAGCCTTGAAGAGAAGCAAGCAGCAGATGGGGAACCATGATGAATCATAAGGGCAGCTAACCATTGCAATTGCCAGGAGGAGGAAAGCAACCAGAACAACAAGCCCATTTGTTTTCTATATCTCAAGCCTTTAGAAGTAAGTGGAGAAAACCAGACAAAGCCAGATGAACTGAGCTACCCCATGACTGCGCATCAAAAGGAGCCTATATCTTGTAGGAAGGATCTAAAATTCTGATGGGAGGCATTCATTTTCTCTCCCTTTCTTAGCCAGCTCTTTTCAAGGGGGTTGCACAATCCAGAGGGAATAGGAAATCAAAAATAGAAATAAAAGAAGCCTCCAAATTCTATCGTAATAACAGAAACAATCAGAACTGATAACAGAAAAGTCCCAAATCTGCTGGGAAATAGGTAGGGAAACACAATTCAACAGGAAGCTGATGAAAATGAAATTTTCTGATATGGATTCGACAGTTACTCAAGCAGTGCAAAAGGTACTTAGAATCATGGAATGGGTTAGGTAGGAAAAGCCCTCAAAGATCATCAAGTCTAACCACCAACCTAACATCACCATGGCCACTAAACCATGTCTCCAAGTGCCATGGTCACACATTTCTCGAACACCTCTGGGGATGGTGACTCCACCACCTCCCTGGGCAGCTTACTGCAATCCCTGACTGCTCTTGCAGGAAAGGATGTTTTCCTAATCTCCACTTCAAACCTCCCTGGCACATGAACAATGATGATTTTTTTCTTTCATAAACTATTTAAAGGAATTTTGTCCTGGCTTCCTTGCCACAGTAGTTTATCGAGTCAGTGGCAAGACAACATGCCTAAATCAGGCAGAGTCTGAACTGTGAGGTTTATTACATGGAGCACCCTGAATTTAGTGGGAAAGAACAACCCCATGTATCACTATAGGTTGGGGACTGACTTGCTGGTCAGCAGTGAAGGGGAGGGGGACCTGGGGGTCCTAGTGGATGAAACATTGACCATGAGCCAGCAATGTGCTCTGGTGGCCAAGAAGGCCAATATCATTCTGAGGTGTATTAGAAGGGCTGTGGTTAGTACGTTGAGAGAGGTTCCCTTCCCCTCTGCTCTGGCAGCAGGGTTGGACTGGATGAGCTTTCGAGATCCCTTCCAGCCCCTAACTTTCTGTGATTCTCCATGGCCATTTGTTGTTCAGACTAACTTCTTCCATCCAGAGATCTGGTGTCATACAAGGAACACCCTTCTCTTTCACAACTTCAATCCAGCTTGCAGTCCACAGCCTAAATTATTTGTTGTGATTTAATGTGATATATTCTGGAGCTAATAAACCATTTAATTCAAATCATTGTTACATTATTCAACTAAAACTGGAGTGATAATGACATGTGGATTCCTCCACTGAACTCATTCCCTCTTGTAACAGTTTCCCAGAGCAATGTCATTTGGGATAATCACTTTTGAGTGTAATAGCTCAGTAACCATTAATTATTTAAAATGACATTAAACGAATTAAAGTGACATAAACCAATCTGCACTGGAAGGTTTGGGTGTTACTGTCAAGGAGGAAAAGACAAGAACAGTCTCTCATTCAACAAACTACTGGGCTGGGATATGGAACACTCATCCCTGCAAAAAACCACAAATGCAACACAATATGCACAGCTTCACAGATTGCATTGGGTTGGAAGGGACCCTCAGAGGTCATCTTGTCCCACTCCCTTGCACTCAGCAGGGACACCACCAACCAGAGCAGGCTGCTCAGGGACACAGCAAGGCTGATCTTGAATGTCTCTCGGGACAAGGCCTTAACCACATCCCTGGGCAGCCTGTTCCAGTATTTCACCACTCTCATTGTGCAGAATTTCCTTCTGATATCCAACCTAAATCTCCCCTGCTCCACTTTCAAACCACTGCCCCTCATCCTATCACCACAGGCCCTTCTAAACAGCCCCTCCCCAGCCTTCCTGTAGGTCCCTTTCAGGTACTGAAATGCAGCTGTAAGGTGTCCCTGGAACCTTCTCCTCTCCAGGCTGAAGAGCTTCAATTCTTTCAGCCTGTGTTCATAGGAGAGGTGCTCCAGCCCTCTGATCATCTTGGTGGACTCCTCTTGACCTTCTCTGAACTTCTTGTTGGCCCTGATTTCAATTTAATTCCCTTTGGCTGTCACGTAGCCAGTTGTGATAGCAAAGGGGAGGAAGCTGCAGCAACAGTGGTGTAGAACCCACAGAACTACACAGGATGATAGAATGGTTTGGGGTAGAAGGGACCTTAAAGATCATCTAGTTCCAACCCCCCTGCCATAGGCATGGACACTTCTTACTAGACTAGCTCAAGGACTCATCCAACCTAGCCTTCAACACCTTCAGAGAAGGGACATCCACAACCTCCCTGGGCAACATGTTCCGATGTATCACCACCTTCAGTGGAAAGAATTTCTTCCTAACATACTAAAGATGACTTTAGCTTATTACAGCCTTGGGAAAACATTTTCTCACAGGTGACCTCCACAGGAAGAGAAAGCTTAAAGCAAAGTGGAGGAAAAGCTTTCACAATTTCTCCCTTTCTCTGCCATCACTCACCCACCCTATCTCAAATTTTATTTTTTAAGTGCCTGCTAACAGCAGCATTTTCAAAGTTCAAAGAGTTTGGTTCAGCTAAGTGGAAAAGAAGCATTCAGAGATTCTGGATTGTTCTAACTCATCCATCTTTTGTTGTACCAGGCAGGAATATCTTACAGTTTTTGAATGGTATGGCTTGATCACTTGATTTGTAGGTGAGTACTTGGATCAAAGCATCTTTAAACCTCTTTAAATCTATAAAAATGCCTGCTAGTTTCTTAGCTGAATACAAATGGTGTGTCAGAAATCCAAATGAATGTTAGAAAGTGAATGAATACTTCCATGAAAAGTAAATGGGGTGAAAACTCTGTGCATAAAAATGACATCACATCCATTGGCAAAAAGAGGTGCCCACCTAAGAAGTGACACCAAGAGAAGAGTGTGACAGCTCAGGCTGCTTTAGATACCAGTCACAGAATCACTCAGATTGGAAAAGAGCCTCAGGATCACCATGTCCAACCAAGAACCCTACTCTACAAGGTTCACCCTAAACCATATCCCCAAGCTCTGTATCCAAATGACCTTCAAACACATCCAGGGTTGGTGACTCAACCACCTCCCTGGGCAGCCCATTCAAGAGTCTGACTGCTCTTTCCATGAACAACTTTTTTCTAATATCCAGTCTAAACACACTCAATTGCAGCTTGAGGCCATTCCCTCTTGTTCTATCACTAATTACCTGTGAGAAGAGACCAGCACCAGCATCTCCACAATGTCCTTTCAGGTAGCTGCAGACAACGAGGTCTTCCCTCAGCCTCCTCTTTTTTAAACTAAACAGCTCCAGCCCCTTCATCTGATTTATGCTCCAANACTCAACCACCTCCCTGGGCAGCCCATTCAAGAGTCTGACTGCTCTTTCCATGAACAACTTTTTTCTAATATCCAGTCTAAACACACTCAATTGCAGCTTGAGGCCATTCCCTCTTGTTCTATCACTAATTACCTGTGAGAAGAGACCAGCACCAGCATCTCCACAATGTCCTTTCAGGTAGCTGCAGACAACGAGGTCTTCCCTCAGCCTCCTCTTTTTTAAACTAAACAGCTCCAGCCCCTTCATCTGATTTATGCTCCAAGCCCTTTCTCAGCTTTGTTGCCCTCCTCTGCACTTGCTCCAACACCTCCAAATCCCTCTTGTAATGAGGGGCCCAAAACTGAACACAATACTTGTGGTGTGGCCTCACTAGAGCTGAGTACAAGGGGACAATCCCCTCCCTGCTCCTGCTGGACACATGATTTCAAGCCAGGATGCCATTGGCTTTCTTGGCCACCTGGGCACACTGCTGGCTGATATTCAACTGTCTGGCAGTTAGAATCCCCAGGTCCCTTTCTGCTAGACAGTTAAGAATAGGAATGCCCCAGCCCAGAGGAAGCTATGAGGACACTGGGAAAAGCGTTTTCACAGCAATAGTGGTCAGACATTGGAATGGGCTGCCCAGGGAGGTAGTTGAGTCACTAACCTTGGATGTGTTTAAAGTTTTTTTAGATGTAGTATCTGGGGATATGGTTTAGGGTGAACTTTGCAAAGTAGGGGGAATGATTGGACTTGGTGATCCTGAGGTTTTTCTCCAGCCTGAATGTTTCTGTATGTTTCTCTGTGATGGGAAAGCATCAGACTGGCATCAGCTGTGGGTATATAGCTTGTCATTATGCTGATTTGCTCTCACTTTCTACCCAACAGTATCTGTGCCCTGATTTCCCTACAAGGCGGACATGACTGTATTTGTCTTTGGGAGGTAATTTTTTAGATATCAAAATGACCTTTCAAAAGCTAGAAAGGAGGCTTTGTCCCAAACGTTAATTGAGATGCTGCAGTGTCTTTGTCTGCTACTTGTTTCCCGCATGTCACTCCAACTCTTATGTTTCATTTCCCCAGAAATGAACAATAAAAGGAACACTGGGAAAAGAAATGCACCCAGCCATTTTTTCCCTTCCCTTCTCTGTGTCCACTCCTGCATTGAAATGTGTCAGCGTTGCAGGTGCTGTTTCGCGCTCGCGGGATGATGACACTAGCATGATGTATTAAGAAGTCATGCAAGTAATTAATTGAGCACATTACTCCGATGATGTGTTTTATGTTGAGGAAGGAGGAGAGTCCATCTGGACTCATTTCTGTATGCTTGCAGACTAGGAGAACTATCGTGTGTTCATCTGACTGCTGAGAGCTGTTTCAGCATGAAAACACAAGAAGTGAAGATGCAAATGTTGAGGTGGTAACTCATGACCACTTAGGACAAGCGTGGCACCCGAAACTCTTTTCAGCATTCATGCAATCATAGATCCATTAAGTCTGGAAAATCCCTTTAAGATCATCCAGTCCAACCATCAACCCAACGAGGTCACTGAAGCATGTCCCCAGGTGCCATGACCACACAGTTTTTGAACATTTCCAAGGATGATGACTCCACTGCCTCCCTGGGCAGCTTGTTCCAATACTTGAACACTCTTGCAGCAAAGAAGCTGTTCCTTGTGCTCAACCTAACCCTCCCCTGGCAGAATTTGAGACCATTTCCTCTTGTTCTGCCACCTGATACTAGGGAGAAAAGGAATTGTGGGCAATTGACTCAAATCTTTTGCCTACAGAGTACACAAAGCCAGTAGCTATCTATAAAACTTTCAAAAATTACAGATTTTAGCCTTGCATGACCAACTTTCCTCCTGAAGTCTAAAATTGCTTATAACCCTTTCTTGAAGTCTGGTAGAAATTAGGCCCATTCCTTTTTAAGACATACATGATTCCCCAGTCAGTTCTCAGCACAGAACAGAGAACCAGAGAATTATTTAGACTGGAAAAAGACTTCAAGATTCATAGATTCGCAGAATCATTTGCGTTGGAAGGGACCTTAAAGATCATCCAGTTCCAACCCACCTGCCATGGGCAGGAACACCTCCTGCTAGACCAGGTTGCTCCAGGCCTCATCCAACCTGACCTTCAAAATCTCCAGGCAGGGTACATCTACAATCTCCCCAGGAAACGTATTCCAGTATCTCACTACCCTCACTGTCAAGAATTTCTTCCTCATCTCCAGTCTCAATCTCCCTCTTCCAGCTCAAAGCCACTGCCCCTCTTCCTATCAACACAAGCCCTTGTCATAAGTCCCTCCCCAGATTTCCTGTAGCCCACTTCAGGCACTGGAAGGCTGCTCTGAGTTCTCTCAAAACCTGTCTCAGTTACCTGGCCCCTGAATCATATTCCAGAAGTAGCCTAAGGTATTATTCTGGACCACACTAACTGACTTGTGTACTTTGCTATAAACCTCAGGAATGCTTTTGTTTCTTCAGGCAAGTCATGGTCATCAAACCTAAAAGACTGCAGAAGGTTTTTATTGCTTAGCCTCCTTCCATCATCTCTGCTCAGCCAAGGTCTGTTTACCAAAACCCATGAAACTTCAATGAGCTTGTTCATTCACATCTGCACAGAGCAGTGCAGGATGTATTTCTGTACCCACACAACCCAGACATTTGCCTTTCTTTTTCTTTTTTCAATAAAAGAATAAAATAACTTGAAAGTTGCTCAGCAGGTCCTGAAAATGACATAATTTCATCTCCAAGACATTTCACGCTTGGATTTGTATTCTGAAGCAGATGGTAAGCCTTAGAAGAAGATGAAGCATTGGGATTCAGCCACAGCTAAATGTTCTGGAAAATGAATGCAGCATATAATGCCAATTTTTTTTTTAAATTTTTTTTTTTTGAAAGGGACAAAAGCTGGTGGTGGGGGGAAGATTGATGGATCAACCCTGGTTGTTTTAAAGTGGACTCAACTGAGAGCTACACAAAGAGGAGGCTACGACTTCACGGTCACAAAGAAGGTTCCACTTCAAAGAGACAGAGGCTCCTCTCATTCCCCACTGAACAGGAATCAGTCCTTGTTTAGACAGTATGGAACTGCTGATGTTTGCCAAGTGCAGTAGATGCTGCAGTGTAAGTTCCAAAGCAGTCTGCAAGTCTAAAATCTGCTGAAAACTGAATTCTTCTCACCTATGAGCACCAAGAGGACACAGCCTGATGTTACCCTGGAATTACTAAAGAAAGCTCAGATTTCTCCATCCAAAGTAGTGTCAAAATCTCTTACTCAACATTTTCCCTAATGAACTCCAGAAAACCTTTGGAATTGTAATGAAATTTGTGATGAGCCATAAGCATCATCAGCACAGAGATTCTAAGGACCTTAAAGAAGGAAGCCATGGGCTTGAACACACAGATCCCAGATTCACAGCTTCACAAATTGCATTGGTTGGAAGGGACCCTCAGAGGTCACCTTGCCCAATCCCCCTGCACTCAGTAGGGACACCTTCAGCTAGAGCAGGCTGCCCAGAGCTACATCAAGGCTGATCTCAAATGTCTCCAGGGACAAGGCCTCAACCACATCCCTGGGCAGCCTGTTTCACCACTTTCATTGTGCAGAACTTCCTCCTGATGTCCAACCTAAATCTGCCCTGCTCCAGTTTCAAACCACTGTCCCTTGTCCTACCACCACAGGTCGTTCTACACAGTTCCTCCCCAGCCTTCCTGTAGGTCCCCTTCAGATTCTGAAATGCAGCTCCAGAGTCTTCCTGGAACCTTCTTCTCTCCAGAGTGAATAGCCCTGATTCTTTCAGTCTGTCTTCATAGACAGACTGAGGGCTCTCCAGCAGGTCTATGTCTGTCTTGTGTTAGGGGTCCCAGAGCTGGACACAGCACTGCAGGTGAGGTCTCCCCAGAGCAGAGCAGAGTGGCAGAATCCCATCTCCCCATCTGCTGCCCAAGCTGCTTTTAATGCAGTCCAGGCTGCCGTTGCCTTCTAGGCTGCAAGTGCCCAATCCTGGCTCCTGTCCAGCTTTTCATCCACCAGCACCCCCAAGTTATTCTCTGCAGGACTGCTCTCAGTCTCATCATCCCCCAGCCTGGACTAATATTGAGGATTGCCCTGATCTTCCAACTTTACCATTCTATGATTCTATGATCTAGGTGCAGGACCTTGCACTTGACCTTCCTGAACCTCATGAGATTCTCCTCAACCCACTTCTCCAGCCTGTCTAGGTCCCTCTAGATGGCATCCTGTCCTTCAGTCTCATAAAAGGAAAGAGATTTAGTCAGAAAAAAAACTTGCCAATTTCTGCCTAATAAATAATAAACAGAATGGCTGTTACAGGTTATAAACTTACTCAGTGGCAGCTACAGAGAGGAAAATGTGGTGGTGCTACAGCTGACTCTAGAGAGGATGTACCTTACAGGGCTGAAACCCTGGTATTCCAGTGATAAGAAATTCTTGTCCAAGTCCTTGTATATCCCCTGCAGTAGTGATTTACCAGTGAGAAGACAATCTTTCCAATTTCATAAAATAATAATATCCCTGTGAAGCATGTCATTAGGAGGAGGTAGTCATTATCTCCTAAAGCAGGATATTTATACTGCTGTTGGCAATTACTGCACTATCCCACACCACCTCATTTCCTAGTAGCTACACAGAAGGTTGTTTGGCTTTGCTAGTTCTTTCATAGGAATAATGCCTGCAACAGGAAAATCTCCACAAGCTTCAAGGTAAAGGTGATAATAAATTTAATAAATAATAAACTAAAAATAAAGGTGCAATTTTACCTGATCTCACAAATCTTCAAGACATTTTAACCTGCTTGAAAAATGCTTCCCTACAAAGCGCATAAAATGGTTCTGGGTTTATGCACACAGACTCCCTAACAAGTATCATTAGTTTGTTACCCTTGCAAGATAACCCCAGAGCAATAAGAGATCCTTAGCACCCACAGCATTTGCAGCACAATGAAGTCTAAGAAGTTTTTTTCTGACTGTGGTTCTAAGTGAGGTAGAAACATGTGGCAAGTCCAAAGTTGCACCTCTACTATGAGAATAGGCTAAGGGAGCTGGGGTTGTTCAATCTGGAGAACAGAAGACTCTGGGGAGACCCTAGAGCTGCCTTCTAGTACCTGAAGGGATCCTACAGGAAGGCTGCAGAGGGACTTTCCATGATGGTGTCTAGAGACAGAAGGGGGAATGGTTTGAAGCTGAGGGAGAGCAGGGTTAGACTGGATCTCTTCTAACTGAAATGATTGTGTGACTCTCTATGTGGTAACACGATCTCCTTTAGGGGTTAAGAGCCCGTTACAACCATAACCAACTGGTGGGAGATACTTTTAAACTAGAAAAAGCCTTCTGAATAACTTTAATGGGCACTGACATCCTTCACCCCAGCAGGAGGGTGGTGTAAGGATAGATTTAAGGCAAAAATTCTCCCTCAGTCTTTCCTGGTCCTTCCTCAGGCAAGCACCTTCACTAAGGCCACCTGTAAATTGTCACTCAGAAAAAGATGGGCTGGGGGAAGGGTAGGGACACCACCACCAGCAAAGTCCAGATGATTAATCCTGCACTGAGAATGCAACCACGTGACTTGAAATGAGAAGCCCAGTTCTGTGCTCTTTTTTATTTTTTTTAATAAATCTCTGGGAATATTAACAGGACTTCGTAATATTTACATCATTTCAATCGCTTTGGACAGTTTCATAATGGCACAAAGAAAAGGACTTTTGCTCACAGACACTCTTAACCAACCTACAGGTTTTCTCTGAGGGAAGGGGATGTGTACTGAAGCCCTCTGACGTATTCTTGGCTCACCAGGAAGCTGATGCAATACTAAACTAACCTCAAGTAATTTGCTATGATCTCATTTCATACAGGAAGGGGATTCAGTTTTCAAGACTGTGCTTAATAGGCTAACATAAGTAAGACTTTTTTTAAGGTAAAGAGGTATCTGCAGCAGAACAGGGAAGTTAAGTGCTGTTCTTGGCCTTGAACATAAATAATTTAAGTCAATGTCAGATCATTTATGTTAAAGAGAAAATTTAACAGGTGATTCTCTGTTTCTACCACACCAATTACCTACCAAGAAGGATTTATATGCTGTTTTCATGAGATGAGTGTTCAGTCTTTCATTACTTCAATAATCATAGAATGGTTTGGCTTGGAAAAGCCCTCTAAGATCATCAAATCCAACCATCAAACTAAAGCCACTATGGCCACTAAACTATGTCCCCAGGTGCCATGTCCACGTGTCTCTTGAACACCTCCAGGGATGGTGACGCCACCACTTCCCTGAGCAACCTGTTTCAATCCCTGACCACTCTTGCAGCAAATAACTTTTTCCTAAGATCCAACCTAAGCCTCCCCTGGTGCAATCTGAAGCCATTTCCTCTCATTCTATCACTTGATACTGGGGAGAAGAGACCAACCTCCACCTCACTCCAACCTTCTTTCAGGGAGCTGTAGAGAGCAAGGAATATTTTGATGGCTCAGCTGGACCTCAAAAAACCTTGCTTGAACCCCCTGAAATTGCTTTCCATTTTCCAGCAGACTTCTTTCAAGCCAACCTCCATTCAAAGTAAAATAAATTTGTTCACTTCTTCCAAGCAGATCTTTCCCAGCCTCCTGCTTCCGTGTTCATCTCTTCTGAACTCTGTGCTGGCTTTCAGCACCGTTAGTTACTTTCTTCTCCAAGATACACTCTTCAAAGCTTTCTCTGTGCCTATCTCCTGATTCCCCTCCTGATTGTCTCTCTGCTCCCTTTCCTGGTCTCTCCTTTGATGGATCAGTTCTCTGTGTTCAGGCAGATTATTTCTACAGAGCAGCACAGACATTGCCCATCTTACTTTAACCAAGCTGACTCACATACCTCCGTCTTGCCACACCAGCATGGAGCTCTGCTCAGACTATTTTATTCCTTTTCTCTCCACTTCATGCTTTCATAACTGCCACAAACTGGCATTTTTCTTTTCAAAACAGATGATTGTTAAGGCATTACATTATCCTTTGCTTTAGCAGTACTACCCAAAGTTAGTTAATGCTTTAAAGCCCTCAAGGCTCCCTTTTATAAGGTGTCCACAAACCAGGTGGTAGTTGAGAGGACAAGAAAATGGAAATAAATAACATAGAAATGATAAACAATGGTGCTGGGTTTTTTTCCTCCTTCTTAATTTTTCCTATCTCAACTAAATTTTCTGTCAATTATAATCACAACCTTGAAATTCAACAAGGCCAAGTGCAAGGTCCTACACCTAGGTCAGGGCAATCCCAAGCACAAATCCAAGCTGAGTGAGGAGTGGCTCAAGAACAGCCTTGAGGAGAAGGACTTGGGGGTCCCAGTCAGTGGCAAATTCCTCATGAGGCAGCAATGGTCACTGGCAGCCCAGAAGGCAGCTGTGTGCTGGGCTGCATCCAAAGCAGGGAGAGCAGCAGCACAGAGAGGGCATTCTGCCCCTCTGGTCTGCCCTGCTGAGACCCCACCTGCAGCACTGCCTCCAGTTTTGATGTCCCCAGAATAAGAGGGACATGGAACTGCTGTAGAGGGTCCAGAGAAGGCCACAATGATGATCAGAGGGCTGAAGAACCTCCCCTATGGGGATAGGCTGGGAGAGTTGGGGCTGTTCAGCCTGGAGAAGAGAAGGCTCTGAGGAGACCTTAGAGCAGCCCTTCCAGTACCCGAAGTGGCAACAGAAGATCTGGAATTGGATCTCTGACAAGGACTTGTGGTGATACAATGAGAGAGAATGGATTGAAGCTTGAGGAGGCCAGATTTACACTGGAGATTAGGAAGAAATTCTTTCCAGTGAGGGTGGTGAGATACTGGAACAGGTTTCCCAGGGAGATTGTGGATGCTCCCTCCCTGGAGATGTTGAAGGCCAGGTTAGATGAGGCCTTGAGCAATATGATCTAATGGAAGGTGTTGCTGCCCATAGCAGGGGGCTGGAACTGGATGATCTTGAAGGTCCCTCCTAACCCAAACCATTCTATGATTCTATGAAGCTGTATGAAATGTTGTGGATGTATCATGGTGGGGTGTGCTACAGTGGAATACACATGGACAGTATTTCATAGAATCCTGGAATGCTCTGGGTAATGCAGTGTAAACACCAAAACAAAATTCCTGCCACGTTTTGCACACAGTCTTTCTGCACAACACCACTGCTTCCTTCCCCTTTGCCCAGGAAGGTTAGACACATTTTTAACTGTCAGCTTAAACCCACTTTTAAGGTTCTTTGAAACTAAGCCTCAGGCTTCAGTCTTGCAGCTTGAGAGCAGCTCTATCCGTATTAATGAGGTCTATAATTGTCCTATACAACATAGCCTTCAAACTTGTAAACCTTTAAAAATCATTGAAATCTTATTTTAAACTCACAGAAATACTTCATGGATTCTGCCACTCTGTGTCTGCCAGAGAAGAATTCTTGTTAAAAGTCACAGAGTCACAGTATGGTAGGGGTTGGAAGGGATCTCTGGGGATCACCCAGTCCAAACCTTCTGTTAAAGCAGGGGTGCCCACAGCAGGTTGCCAAGGATCACAAAGTGCAGGTGGGTTTGGAATCTCTCCAGAGAAGGGAGATTCTACAGTCTCCTGCTGCAGGACTCCAGCACTCTCACCATAAAGTGTCTCCTCATGTTGAGGTGGAATTTCCTGTGCTCCAGCCTGTACTCATGCTTAAGCTGTAATAAGTTGTATGAAAAGCTCAAGTTGTATTTAGTACTTAACAAAACAGTTTTGAAGTGAAATATTTGCATCCAAGAATCAACTTTTGTTCATTATGCAATTCTGCTCCTCAACATGATTGTAAATGACAAGGTTGGATTGGATGATCTTTGGGGTCTCTTCCAACCAGATATATTCTGGGATTCTGTGATTTTTGCTATCACTTTCTCAGTCTTATAAGCCAGCTCTGAGTCATGCCTCAGTTATTTCTGTCATTAGCTTTTCCTTCCAGCACATGCCAGAGTCTGCAAGGGTATAAAAATGAAACAGGTCCCAGACTGTGGCTGATATTCAGAGCTCAGACAATGTTACTTCATACCAGGTCACTTTAGCTCAGACATTTCACACATGTAAACCAGACTGTAAAACATACTGGGCAGTTAGACACAAAGATCACTTTACCTGGCTTCAAATCAAACCTTTTTGTGGCTCACCTTACCCCTAAACTGCAGTAGCTATGTAGTTAATCAAGGTGCTTACAGATGTCTGAGAGACTTTTTCTTTTACAAAAGCAAATATCCTGGCACCACTCAGCAGCCAAAGCATTTGCCCCAAATTCACTACATTCATTATCTAAACTAAGTGTTTGATCTCAGCTCACCAATTAGAGTGACTTTTAAGAAGCCTGATGCCATGCTCTGAGGACAGCAGCTCATGTCCATGACCCTTTCTTTCTTTCTGTAGTTTCCTTCAGCAGCTCTGGATAAAATCTACCAAAGACTCACTGAAAACAAAGAAGCTGCCTGAAGAAAACCAAGGTTCCCACAGACTCAGACACTCTTGGAGCTGCTACTTGCCATGTCACATTGCCTAGCAAAACCAGGGAAGTGAAAGTTGTGTTCCTGGTGAAAACTGGGAGAAATTTATCTGATTTCAGCAAAGTGCAGCTGTGGCAGTGTTCACAGGACGTTCCCCTTGGAGAAGTTTAACAGGATCTCAGCTGGCTCTGTTATGAGGTTATGGTTCCATGTTGTATCTATGCCTGTTTATTCATACCATCATAGAATCATTTTGATTGGAAAAGACCTCTAGATAGAGTTCAACTGTTGACCCAGCACCACCATGGCCACTAAACTATGTCGCTAGGTGCCACATCCACACATTTCTTGAACACCTCCAGCGATGGTGACTCCACCAGCAACCTGGGCAGCCTGTTCCAATGCCTGACTTCTCATATCTTTTTCCTAATATCCAACCTAAACCTCCCCCTGGTGCAACTCCAAGCCATTGCCTCTCATCCTATCACTAGTTAACACAAAAAAGGAAACCAAGCCTCACCTCACTCCAGCCTCCTTTAAGGGAATTGTAGAGAGCAATGAGGTCTCCCCTTGGCCTCATCTTCTCCAGACTAAACAACCCCAGTTCCCTCAACTGCTCCTCACCAGCTCTGTTCTTCAGACCCTTCACGGGATCTGCTCCAGCACCTCAATATCCTTCTTAGAGTGAGGCCCAAAAACCAAACCCAGTACTCAATTTGTGGCCTCACTAGTGCCAAGTACTTGGGCACAATCGCTTCCCTGGTCCTGCTGGCCACACTGCTCCTGGTCGTGGTCTTTTTGACAACCTGGGCACACACTGGCTTGTCTTCACCTGGCTCTTGAACCTCATTCCCACACTGCTAACTTATCTTCAGCCCTAGGTCTTTCTCTACTGAGCAGTTTCCAGCCACTCTGCCCCCCAGCCTGGAGCATTCATGGGGTTGTTATGACCCATGTGCAGGACCCAGTACTTGGTCTTGTGGAATCTCATACCACTGGCCTTGGCCCATCAATGCAGCCTGTCCAGGGCCCCCTGCAGAGCCTTTCCACCCTCAAGCAGACCAACATTTCTTCCCAGCTCTATGTCATCCGCAAACTTACTGAAGGTGCCCTCAATCTCTTCATCCAGATCATTGATAAAGGCTCCAGTACCGAGCCCTGGGGAGCACCAACANCTTCACGGGATCTGCTCCAGCACCTCAATATCCTTCTTAGAGTGAGGCCCAAAAACCAAACCCAGTACTCAATTTGTGGCCTCACTAGTGCCAAGTACTTGGGCACAATCGCTTCCCTGGTCCTGCTGGCCACACTGCTCCTGGTCGTGGTCTTTTTGACAACCTGGGCACACACTGGCTTGTCTTCACCTGGCTCTTGAACCTCATTCCCACACTGCTAACTTATCTTCAGCCCTAGGTCTTTCTCTACTGAGCAGTTTCCAGCCACTCTGCCCCCCAGCCTGGAGCATTCATGGGGTTGTTATGACCCATGTGCAGGACCCAGTACTTGGTCTTGTGGAATCTCATACCACTGGCCTTGGCCCATCAATGCAGCCTGTCCAGGGCCCCCTGCAGAGCCTTTCCACCCTCAAGCAGACCAACGTTTCTTCCCAGCTCTATGTCATCCGCAAACTTACTGAAGGTGCCCTCAATCTCTTCATCCAGATCATTGATAAAGGCTCCAGTACCGAGCCCTGGGGAGCACCAACAGTGACCATTTCCCAACTGGATTTGACTCTATTCACTACTTTTCTTCCTCCCTTTGGGGCTGACCAGCCAGACAGTTATTTATCCAGTATAAACCTCTGGGCTTTTTCTGCTCGTGTCTGTACTGGACAGTTATAGGTTGTACACACTATAAAAATTCTATTTTTATTGGCTTTTCTATTAATCAAGAGATATCAAAGTGGTTAATCTATAAAAGTCAGTGGCAAGAACAATAAAACACAGGCAAAAGCGCACTTGAAAACCCTCACTGAGTGTGAAGCATCCTCCTCAAACCTTTCAAAGTCATGTCCAGCTCTGCTTGCTGTGCACAGCTGAAACTGGCTGGCTACGATAAAAATACCCCTGATTGCTGCAAGAGGTTATGAACTTTTACACCTAAATGAGTTAGCAACCTTCCAGCTCCTTCCTCACAACCGCTTCACATGGCTCAGAGTTCAACAACACTGAGCTGAAAGTTGGTTCTCAAAGTTAAGAAACGTACAGGGAAGTTTTAATTAAATCAACAGATCTAATGAATCCTGTCCAGGGTCAAAATCTGACTTGGAGTGGAGCCAGGTTTCCTTTCCATTCTGTATGCTGGAAGCTGGAATTCATCTTCTTGCACCACACATTTTTCTGTGCTTAAAGCCAGAAAACGTTAGCTGTGCATTTTGCAGGTGTGAGGGGTTCTGAGAAAAGCCCAGCAGTGAGAGCAGGGATCTCAGGGGAATGTCTCTGGGATACTGGAAGAGCATCATTTCTTCAACTATGGCATTCCAAAGAGATTCAACTTCTATATTATTCTGGTCCACCAGTATGCTACAGTGCTAATGGGAGACCCAGGAGATCAGAAAGCAAAATTTAACTTGTTTTGTGCTCAAAACTTCTTAGATATTTTGATGGAAGACACTGCATCTAAGAAAGAAAGTGAACCAAAAGCTGTAGTAAAAGTCTGTATTTTTAGACTTGTATCTTTACAGTGGACAAAGGATTTTTCACACTACCTCCTTTAGCTCCCCTTTTCCCAGGAAAACAGCAGACAGCCCCTAGGTCTATGCATGTGCTTCATATTGAGGCAATACTTGAGTAGTGCCCTGCTGTGCTGCAAGCACAGTTCAGTCCTGTTTCCTTCCCCAAGAGCAGCAGCCCTGCACCAGCAAGGCACTGCTGCCATCTGCCCCACTAACACTCACTGATCTGCCACAAAGCCTGCAATTCATCCTTCATCTACCAAGAGATAATCATTTTGGGACTTTTATTTTAGTAGCATCTTCCAAATAGGAACAAACTGAGTCCTGGGCTGTATCAAAAGCAGTGAGAGCAGAAGGATGAGGGCAGTGATCCTCCCCCTTTGCTCTGCTCTCGTGAGACATTCACCTGCAGCACTGCATCCAGTTCTGGTGTCTCCAGCACAAGGACATGGAACTGTTGGAGAGGGTCCAGACAAGGCCACAAAGATAATCAGAAGGCTGGAGAACCTCTCCTACAAGAACAGGCTAAAAGTGCTGGGGCTGTTCTGCCTGGAGAAGACTCCAGGAGACCATAGAGCAACCTTCCAGTACCAGAAAGGGGCTACAGGAGAGCTGAAGAGGGACTTTTGACAAGGGCTTGCAGTGACGGGACATGGAGCAATGGCTTTGAGCTGAAAGAGGGGAGATTGAGACTGGAGATGAGGAAGAAATTCTGGACAGTGTGGGTGGGGAGACACTGGAACAGGTAGCCCAGGGAGGTTGTGGATGCCTCCTCCCTGGAGGGAGCAGGCCAGGTTGGATGAGGCCTTGAGCAGCCTGGTCTAGTTGGAGGTGTCCCTGCCCATGGCAGGGAGGGTGGAACTAGGTGATCTTTAAGTTCTCTTCCAACCCAAACCATTCTGTGAATCTACTGATTTTAAGGATGCTCTTTGCTACCTCCATATGCAAGGCACCTGTGCTGGCAGCTGTTACTCTTGTGCAGCACCAAAAAACCCACCTCTGCCTGGCATTCACTGGCCACAGCTATAGGCTCAGGTCATGGCAGGGTTGACCTGTGTGGGCTGGGGAGAAATATTTTCCTGCTTGAAGAAGCATAGGCTAAGAAGCAAGTCTAAATATATGATAGAAGTAGGAGGCAGGAGTGAGAGAGAGAAAGAGAAAGGCTTTCTGAGGACAGATCTTCCTAGAGTAACAAGCCTGGTACTTCAGAACAGGAGAAATGTCTGATGGCTGTTTGTCTGGTATTCTGGAAGCCAGGATGTATTTACAAAACAAACACACTGAGACTGTACCAAAAATATCCTGAGCTCGTGTTACAAGCTCCTCCACCTACGTGATGTGTTCTCACAGGGTCCTTAATTCTGACTGGCTGCTCAGGTTAGTGGAGCAGTGGTAGTAAATCCATCTCCTGTTGGTATTTACAGACTGCCTTCCACATTATAAGACAGGGGTACTGGTAGCTGTTAATCCATATTTTCCTCAATACCACAGAAACACATTCCTTGAGCTCATAAAAACCAGGCAACCAACACCTAAGCACTGTTTCAGACTTTGCACTACTGCACTTGCACATCAGAAGAGGTCTGCACAGACACTTGAGCATGTTCCTGGGCTGGGTGTATCAGCACATCACAGATTAAATATATGGTGCTGCAGAGAATAAAATCTGCTTTTCTTCAAAGTAAGGAGAGAATCAGAGAACTGTTGCAGTTGGAAAAGCCCTCTAAGATCATCAATTCCAACCATCAACCCAACACCATGACCATTAAAGAATATTCCCCAGGGCCAAGTCCACACAGTTCTTGAACACCTCCAGGGATGATGACTCCATCACCTCCCTGGGCAGCCTGTTCCAATTACTAACCACTCTTGCAGGAAAGAAGTTGTTCCTCATGTCCAACCTGAACCATAATCCTCCCCTGGCACAATTTCAGGCTGTTTCCTCTCCTTCTATCACTTGTTATGGAGGAGAAGAGACCAACTCCACCTCACGCCAACCTCCTTTCAGGGAACTGTAGAGAGCAAGGTCTCCCCTCAGCTTCCTCTTCTCCAGACTAAACAACTCCAGTTCTCTCAGCTGCTCCTCACCAGACCTGTTCTCCAGATCTTTCACCAGCTTCCTTGCCCTTCTCTGGGAACACTCACAGAATCACAGAATTAATCAGCTTGGAAAAGAACTTTGAGATCATCAAGTCCAACCTATCACCCAATGCCATCTAATCAACTAAACCACGGCACTAAGCGCCACATCCAGTCTCCTTTTAAACACTTCCAGGAACAGTGAATCCACCACTTCCCCAGACAGCCCATTCCAAAGCTAATCACTTTTTCTGTGAAGAACTTCTTCCTAACACCCAGCCTAAGCCTCCCTCCCCCTCAATATTCTTGTAGCAAGGCCTCAGCACTGCTGAATCCAGGGGAACAATCACTCCCTTGGTCCTTCTGGTCCACCATTCTTGATCCAGGTCAGGATGCTGTACTGAATCAGCCATGACCTGCAGAGGCTGCCATGGCAAGAAAAGAGAAGAGAGCCATCAGGTGAGTTCTTGACCACTGACTGAGAACACACACTTCACCTGAAAGCTGTGATTAAATTCACAGAGGGGTTGGGCTTTTACTTTTTTCTTCTTTAACTGCTTTTGGTCTCTTTCTTCACCAAAGCTGAATATACAGAAGGGAAAGACAGAAATACAGACAGAAAGAAAGAAAGAAACCCAAACAACCTACAACCCAAGAGCATGTTATAAATAAAGAACTGAAGTCAGGAGAGCTGATAAAATATGAATACCATTGCAAGGAGCTTAATGTGTCAGCACTGCATAATGGAGAAGAAAGTGAAGTGTGTGTCTGTGTGTGTGCGTGCCCCTGCTACTTCACAAGAGCTTTGGAAGAGGCTGCAAAGGCAGCACAAGTGGAAAATTCCCTCCCTGGCTGCTTTCCAAGGCATCTATTCAGTTTATGAAAAATGGGATGTTTAATTTGCTATCAAGTGTAGAAATTTAGCTCTTTGTGGGTTTTCTACTGAGAAACAACTGGAGAATGAAGTGGGACAGTGGAACTCCATGTCTTCTGCCTTTCTTCTCACTCCCTTCCATCAAATCCTTTGTTGGAAAGACTGAGAGATCTGGGGCTGTTTCTGAAGAAGAGAAGGCTGAGAGGGGGTCTTATCAATGTCTATAAATATCTGAGGGGTGGGCGTCAAGATGAAGGTGCCAGGCTCTTTTTGGTGGTGCCTAGTGACAGGACAAGGAACAACAGGTCCAAGCTGGAACACAAGAGATTCCACCTCAACACGAGGAGACATTTCTCTATGGTGAGGTTGCTGGAGCAGGCTGCCCAGAGAGGCTTTGGAACCTCCTTCTTTAGAGGCTTTCAAAATCTGCCTTGATATGTTTCTGTCTGATTTGCCCTAGGTCATCTTGCTGTGGCAGGGGGTGGATGATCTCTGGAGGTCCCTTCCAACCCCTAACATTCTGTGCTTCTGTGATTATTTTTAAAGCTCTCATCAAATCTGTACCCCACTTTTTCTCATACAACACAGCTAGCCACACACACCTGATGGATCCCACGAAAGCACCTTTCTGTGATCATCTTTCCTGTTCTCTGAGAGAACCGCAGCCTAGTAACCAGGGGCTGCTAAATACTGATACTTTGATTCAGTGCAGCTCTGGTAAGCCTGACATCTTCCATCTCCAGGGGAATCACTGTATTAAATTTACATTAAAGATGGCTGCATGACTGACCCAAGGGTCAGATTAGCATTTTTACTCCGGTAAATTGGTCAGCGGAACATTTCTGTACCGTGGAAAATTATTCCGGTACTGTATTGTTAGGAATTAAACATTTATGAGAGATTTTGTAAGAGCATATTAGCAAGAATGAGCTGGTGGAAAGGGAAAAAAAAAAAAAAAAAAAAAGAAGAGTACAATAAGGGCAGAGGAGGTATCAATATGTAGATCTGAGAAAGAAAATCAAATTGGATTCTTTCATCTCAAAACCAAAGTCGACACCAGGAAAGAGTCAGGAATGGGAGTGAGAGATTTTGTTTACTGGAAGAGGCACAACAAAGGTCATGGTGACAAATGTGTTCAATCCCCCCTGCTTCTTCTGCACTCACTGTGCTCTATTCTCATGCAAGATTGCAAGTGTAAAGTAGATAAATATTATAGAGCAGGATCTCCATTTTCAGATAAGCACAACGTTGCAGAGCTGCCTGGATTCTACACTCTGGAGCTTCAAGCATCAGTCACAAAAGAGACGAGGGACTAATTGACATTTCTTCTGTACTTGAAAGGAAACTCAACAACCCTGTGTTAAAAAAGCATCAGCTGGGAAAGGATAGTGGAGGATAGAAGTGGAGAAAATAGAAATACAGCAAATGCTACCTCACATCTGTACAAGTGCAGGAGGAATGAAAAAAGAAGCAGCACAAGATGGCATTCAGAATGGAACAACAGCAGCTCTCACAGCCAGTTAATAGCTATTTGTCTGTACCCCAGATAATTCCATCTGGAGGAGAATGGCTAAAGAGAAACACTGAACAATCTCATAAGCACCCGAGAAGCAGGTTTGCACTGAGCCATAAATTCAAGGCCAGTCCAGAAATGAATTCTATTATATTTAAAGGAAATTTGGCTATTCCTTGCCCTTTTTTAATGTTGGGTTTGTTTGTTTGTTGTTTTTTTTTTTTTCATTCCTAGGACTGCCTTCCAAGAAAAATTCTAGGTGACATCAATTTGCTAAGGGAATTCTCAAGCACCTCTCTTCTCAATATCTAGGAAAAAAAGGGGGAAAAAAAGAAAAAAAAAAGTGTAATTGGGTGGTTTCCAGTCTGGGAATCTGGCTCTGTAGACACTAACTCCTGGCTTGTACTTGCGTCTCAATCACCCATATGTCAAATCAGAGAGGAAGAGCTCCTGAAGACTGCAGAGTTCTCAAGAAAATACCTCATACAAAGAATGTGAGATGATCCAATATTTGGAAAGGACATCAACAGACTTTTGTCAGACAGCCCCTTGCTGAATCTAGGAAGGAAAAAAGATGACTTCTAACAGCAAGAGAGACAGAAGAAAGTAAATACTCTCAGACAGAAAGCAAGGGAATTGAAATGCAGCTATTCCCATCAGATCCACAGTGCCATTTCCTGGAATAGCTCCTGCGTTGCACAGCCACTCAGCCAAGAACCTATTGGTTAAATAATGTGCTGAAACACAAATGTGGAAGAATCATATGTGTCTAAAAAAAAAAACATATAAAAAAGTTTAGAAAGAACTTTCTAATCTCTATGCAGGCCAAATCAGCTCTTTAAAGCACATTCACAGATTTTAGCAGCCAAGTGCCAACTTGCAGACTCAAATGATCTCTTTGCAGTGAGTGACTGACTTGAACTAACACCCTGTGTTCCTGGAAGAGACCAAAGACTGCACAATGAGCCTGTAGCAACCTCTTCAGTGAGCCCAGAAACAGTAGTCTGGATATTCAAAGAAACATTTTTTTAGCTTACCACACATCACTTTTACACAGATTGATTCACAAATTGCATTGGGTTAGAAGGGACCCTCAAAAGTCATCTTGTCCAACCTCCTTGTGGTCAGCAGGGACACCTCCAACTAGAGCAGGCTGCCCAAAGCCACATTGAGTCTGATCTTACAGAATCATAGAATGGTTTGGGTTGGAGAGACCTTCAAAGGTCATCCAGTCCAAACTCGCACCCTGCAGTGAGAATGGACATCCTCAACTCTATCTCTATTAGCTCTATTAGGCCCCATTCCTGGAAGTTTCTTAAGCCAGGCTGAATGAAGCTCTGAGCAACCTGATCTAGTGTGAGGTGTCCCTGCCCATGACAGGGGTGTTGGACTTGCATGATCCTTGGGGTCCCTTCCAGCCCTGACAATTCTATGATTGTCAGGTTGCTCAGAGCCCCATCCAACTTGTTCCCAAATGTTTCCAAGGGGGACTGCGGCATCTAACACCTCTCTGGGCACCCTCTTTCATCAGTACCCCCATTGTGAAACATTTTTTCCTTTTCACAAACTGAGACAAATAAACAAATCTGGCAGTTAGTGGATGGCTCTGCCCTATCCTTCAGATGTGGTAGAATTTCCTTCTCATACAATGACCACAGCAAATCCTGGAGCTTAGTCAAATTTCCTCTCCAAGGTAACTGTAGTGAAACACCAGCAGCAGTTTAGAATTTCTTACCTACTCCTATTGTCCATGTTTCTAAACATCTGAACTTAATGTTCTTTGTAAGACAACTGTCCTTTAACACAGCTACACTAACAAGGTGCAAAGTGCCCTTCCTGTGCTTTGTATCCTAATAGCAATATTCCATTTGGGTTATGTTACAAGCCAGATTGATTGGGGGCCCTGAGAAAGCTCTTCTAGTAGGAGGTGTTACTGCCTTTGGCAGAGGGTTGGAATTAGATGAACTTTAAGGTCCCTTCTGACCCAAACCATTTTATGACTCTATAATACCTAACCTAAATCTACCCCTTTTTAGCTTAAAACCATGATGTCTTCTATCACAGAGGTCCTGCTAAAAAAACAGTCCCCATCTTTCTTACAGGCTCCCCTGAAGTATTGAAAGGCTACAAAGCCTCCCTGGAGCCTTCTTTTCTCCAAGGAGAAAACAACCTCAACTTTCTCAGCCTGTCACCCATCCTTGGATCTGGTTTTGTGGCCCTCCTCTGGAC
>WBNM01042451.1:11549-24039 GCA_013399055.1 Ramphastos sulfuratus | reverse complement strand
TGTCCCTGCTCATGGTGGGGAGGTTGGAGTAGCTGAGCTCTGAGGTCCCTCCCAACCTGAGCCATTCTAGTGGTCTCTTGGAACTGTTTAGGAGATTGGCTACCAAAGAAGTACAACTCCCCTACACAGCTCCAACTGCTCCTTCCCAACATCAGCAGACAGGAAAGCTCTTGCCCATTCAGCAAAATCTCTGCAGAAAGCCACACAGCTACTTAAAAACAAATCTAGGGGGTGTTAGAAAGGTGATCTCAGCTGCAAAGTAAGAGGTCAAGACAGCAAACCCAGGACAACTGCCAGAAAGAGAACATTAGAGTGGTGCTTCAGTAAACAGCAATTCATGGAGCCATAGAATACGTTGGGTTGGAAGGGATCTTAAAGCTCACCCAGCTCCAACCCCCTGCCATGGGCAGGGACACCTCCTACCAGCACAGGTTGCTCAAGGCCTCCTCTAACCTGGCCTTCAACACCTTCAGGGAGGTTGTGGAGCACAGAATCACCCAACGTGATCAAAGATCACGTTGGGTGGTTCTGTGCTCCACAACTTCCCTGGGAAACCTGTGCCAGTGTCTCCCCACCCTCAACCTGTGCCAGTGTCTCACCCCCCTCACTGTAAAGAACTTCCTCCTAACATCTAGTCAAGATATCTAATAGATACTCCAACACCTAGAAGAAGAGGAAGAGCACCTTCCCTTCAATGAAATAACCAAGGTGCTAATGCTTGAGACAAAAACAATCCTTCATTCTCCAACAGCACACAAACCCAGCAAGTATTCCCAAATAAATAAAGCAAAGAGGAAAGGGGGAAAAAAAAATCAGGAATGGCAGCCTGGAATGTTGTTGTCTGAGCTGCCCAGCAGCAGCAGGATGGTTATTTGAGCAGCATGAAGGCCAACTTCAATCTGTACCTCCCTGAATCATAGCACNCTCTCTCAGCCTGTGCCCAGAGCAGAGCAGCTCCAGCCCTCTGCTGCTCCTCGTGGCCCTTCTCTGGACACCTTCCAGCCCCTGCAGCTCTTTCCTGTCCCAGGGCTCCAGAGCTGGGCACAGTGCTCCAGGTGGGGTCTGAGCAGAGGGTGCAGAGGGGCAGAATCCCCTCCCTGGCCCTGCTGCCCACACTGCTCTTGCTGCAGCCCAGGCTCTGGTTGCTCTCTGGGCTGCAGGTGCACACTACTGGCTCATGTTCAGCTTCTCATCTACCAGCACCCCCAAGTCCCTCTCCTCAGGGCTGCTCTCAAGCTAAGCACTGCCCAGCGTATGTCACCCTGACCCAGCTGCAGGACCTTGCACTTGGTCTTGTTGAGCCTCATGAGGTTGGCTTGGGCCCAGCTCTGCAGCCTGTGCAGGTCCCTCTGGCTGGATCCTTCCCTCCAGCTCTCAGCTGCACCACACAGCTTGGTGCTGAGGCCGCCTCAATGCCCCTGTCCATGGCACCGAGGAAGATGTTAAACAAGGTACTGAGGAGCACCTCCTCCTGTGAATAGCTCCCACGGAATCCCAGGCACTACTCCATAGCTTCATGAGCAGAAGCCTGGCACAACCTGGAGCTTCCCTTGCACGCAGTTGGAATCTTTTGGGTTTGGTGTTGGGTTTTTGTTGTGTTTGTTTGTATTTTTTTTTCTTTTATTCATTTAGTTTCAAAATAATGATTAAAAAAAATGCCTGCAAAAGCTACAGTGACTCAAGGGCTGCTTGGTTCCAGGGAGCTCTCCCCAGGAATCCTTCCTCTCCCCAAAGTGGCTAATTGCTGGGGCTCGTGGAGCTGCAAGGAGAAGTGCAACGCTCGCTGCAAAATAGCTCTGCTCGCCTTGGTTGTTTGCTCGCCGAGCTGTAATTAAGCGGAGCTCTCCTCGCCTCCACGCCGGCAAAGCCTCCTCGGGAGACAAAGGCACTGCAGCGATTTGCAGGAGACAAACTCAGTTCGGTGCGGTCCTGCTTTTAGCGCCCAACAAGTAAAAGCTTGTAACAGCGAAAAGCTGCAGCAGAGAGGTATGGCACAAGCTGCTGCGCGCAGACGCAAGCGGTGCGGAGGGAGAGCCTTGTGCCGCGCAGGGGCAGCGGAGCCGCAAGCGGCGCGGAGGGGCAGTCCCGTGCCGCGCAGGGGCAGCGGAGCCGCAAGCGGCGCGGAGGGGCAGTCCCGTGCCGCGCAGGGGCAGCGGAGCCGCAAGCGGCGCGGAGGGGCAGCCTTGTGCCGCGCAGGGGCAGCGGAGCCGCAAGCGGCGCGGAGGGGCAGCCCTCTGCCGTGCAGGGGCAGCGGAGCCGCAAGCGGTGCGGAGGGGCAGTCCCGCGCCGCGCAGGGGCAGCGGAACCGCAAGCGGTGCGGAGGGGCAGTCCCGCGCCGCGCAGGGGCAGCGGAACCGCGAGCGGTGCGGAGGGGCAGTCCCGCGCCGCGCAGGGGCAGCGGAACCGCGAGCGGTGCGGAGGGGCAGTCCCGTGCCGCGCAGGGGCAGCGGAACCGCGAGCGGTGCGGAGGGGCAGTCCCGTGCCGCGCAGGGGCAGCGGAGCCGCGAGCGGTGCGGAGGGGCAGTCCCGTGCCGCGCAGGGGCAGCGGAGTCGCCGCTCGCTCCTCGGCCGCCGCTGCCCGCTCGCAGCGCGCTGCCTGCGGGGCCCCTTCGCAAGCCGTCGCGGAAGCAGAGGCTGAGCTAAAGCCCAGTAGATCCCTGCGCTCTGCCTTCCCCGACGGTGCCTGGCTACGAACCAGGCAGCAGTTGGGAACTGTCAAAATATTTTACAGCTCAATTGTAATTAGCAGCCGAGTCTAAGCACGCCGCAGTTGGGCGTTAGCCATGTTCCGGGGGCTGCTACAGCAGCCGCTTCTTGTCTCGCCTCTTCCCGACACGTGTAAAACTCCTCAGCGATCCCCAGCAGCTGCTTCACAGCACTCCGAATGAAGCAGCAGCAAGCTGCCTGCAGACATCGCCGGGGGTTTTATCCCCCTCCTTAATAAACGCGCCGCAGATATTAGCATGAAAAAAAACCAAACCACCCCAACAAACCAAGCTTAGCAGTTGGAACGACAGAGTTAGTTTAGCAGCTTCGTTTGTGCCTTTTGTTCAAATTCCCTAAAAACAAACATGTATGTAGTGACAGATGGACAGAAAAGAACACGTTGAGCAGAACAGGACATGGGAAATACTGCAATGATCAAAACCTTGAGAGAAACTGAATGGGTGGGTTGGAAAAGCTCCTTGAGATCATCCACCTCAACCATTCTCTAACCCTACCAAGGCTGGAGCTAAAGCACAGATTCATAAATCAATAGATTGATAAATTCATAGATCCATAAATTCATAGATTCATAAATACACAGATTCATAAATTCACAAATACATAGATTTGCAAATCCACAGATTCATAAATCCATAGATTAATAAATTCATAGATCCATAAATTCATCGATTCATAAATCCATAGATTCATAAATCAATAGTCATAAATCCATAGATTGACAAATCCATAGATTCACAAATCCACAGATTAATAAATTCATAGATCCATAAATTAATAGATTCATAAATAGATTCATAAATCCATAGATTAATAAATTAATAGATCCATAGAGTAATAAACCAATAGATTCANAATAAACCCATAGATTCATAAATCCATATATTAATAAATTCATAGATCCATAAATTCATAGATTCATAAATCCATAGTCATAAATTCATAGATTCACAAATCCATAGATTCACAAATCCATAGATGCACAAATCCATAGATTAATAAATTCATAGATCCATAAATGAATAGATTCATAAATCCATAGATTCATAAATCAATAGAATAATAAATTCAGAGATCCATAAATTAATAGATTCATAAATCCACAGATTCACAAATTCATAGATTCAACAATCCATAGATTCATAAATCCATAGATTCACAAATCCATAGAGTCATAAATCAATAGATTCATAAATCCATAGATCCATAAACCCATAGAATCATAATGGAATCATAAATTCATAGATTCATAAATTCATAGACTCACAAAATGGTTTGGGTTGGAAGGGACCTTCTAGAGCACCCAGTTCTAACCCCCTGCCATAGGCAGAGACACCTGGCACCAGCACAGGTTGCTCAAGGCCTCATCCAGCCTGGCCTTGGACACTTCCATGTCCCTCAGCACCACTTCAAGGAACAAGTTTTGTAGATCAACAAGAGAGGAAACTATTCCAAGCTGCTGAGAGAAAAAGTTCTACTGCAGCATGGTAANCCCTGCTGGCCACACTTTCCTTGCTGCCCCCCAGGATGCTCTTGGCCCTCTCTGGCTACATGGGCACATTGCTGCCCATGACTTAACTCTCACCAAGGCCATGGTGAGAAGCCAGACAACAACCCTAACATGACTGTCCAATGGATTAAAGCCCTTGAGAGACCTTCTCCCTGTGAGCTGGCACAGGACAGCTCCATCTGAAGTGTGCTTTGGACTCCATTTAAGTACTCCAGCTAAGTAAAATGAAGCACTCTTGGCAGATAGGCCCTCAGCTGGCCCTGAGGTGATGCAGTGACTGACATGCTTCTGGGCTGAGCTGTTCCTGATGCCAGCCATCTGCAGACAGGACGAGGAGGCAGCTTGCTCCAGAAGAGTTCAGCCTCCCAACCAGCAGTATCAGCCCTAGGAGGAGGGGCTCTGGGGGGAGGTCTCGATCGCTCTCCCTTAGGTTGAGTGATGAGATGAGATCAGAGAACCCCAAGGAGCTCTCAGAGGGGAAACTTTCAGCCAGCACAAATGCAGAAAGCTCAGACTCAAGCCTCATACATCATCTTTAACAAGTCTGATCCCATTCAGGTGTTGCAACGTGCAGAGCACTTATCCCTCACACATCTCAGCCTCCTGCAACCCTGCACAAGTAGCTCAGGATAGGTGTAGGAGGGAAAAGAAGGGAGCCTTCACTCCTAAACAGGAATTTCCATGCTTTGGGAAGTGTAAATTAGAGCATTACTACTCGTCTGACAGTGAGCTTGCAAATAAATGTGTAGCAACATATCTAATTGCACAAGGAGAGATGAAATGATTCTGGCAGTCTTTGAGATGGGGAGCAGAGAGAGGGACAAAAGCCAAGGTGCTTTGGACTTTGTTGGTGCTGCTCCAAATAAGCTCCCAGTGGAATCTGCAGAGTTTCTTCTGCTCTGATTAGCTGCTAAAAATGATCCCAAGCTGCACGACCTACCATCTCACAAGCAGGGCTTTGGCAGACTGCTGAGGAACCCTCTGCAGCAGCAGGACTAGGAAACCAGCGTGGTGACATAGAATCATAGAGTGGTAAGGTTGGAAGGGACCTCAAGGATCAGCCAGTTCCAACCCCCTGCCATAGGCAGGGACACCTCCCACTAGTACAGGTCACTCAAAGCCTCCTCCAGCCTGGCCTTGAACACCTCCAGGGAGGTTGTGGAGCACAGAATCAAAGATCACATTGGGTGATTCTGTGCTCCATAACCTCCCTGGGCAACCTGTGCCAGTGTCTCACCACCCTCACTGCAAACAACTTCCTCCTAACATCCACTTTCAATCTCCCCTCTGCCACTTCAAACCCATTGCCCCTTGTCCTGGCATTCCAAGACCTTGTCAATAGTCCCTCCCCAGCCTTCCTGGAGCCCCCTTCAGATCCTGGAAGGCTACTCTAAGGTCTCCTGGAAGCCTTCTCTTCTCCAGGCTGCAGAGCCCCAACTCTCTCAGCCTGTCCTCACAGCAGAGCTGCTGCAGCCCTCTCAGCATCTTGGTGGCCTCCTCTGCACTGGCTCCAACACTTCCATGTCCTTCCTGTGCTGGGGGCTCCAGAACTGCACACAGGACTGCAGCTGGGGTCTGAGGAGAGCAGAGCAAAGGGGCACAATCCCCTCCCTTGCCCTGCTGCCCACACTGCTCTTGCTGCAGCCCAGCACACAGTTGCTGTCTGGGCTGCACTCACACTGCAGCCTCATCTTGAGCTTTTCATCACCCCAGACCCCCAGGGCCTGTTCCTCAGGGCTGCTCTCAGCCATTCTTGCCCACCTGGAGCTGTGTTCTTCCCAGATGAGAGCTTTTTTATGTAACACCTGTTGAAAGACTCTCCTCTTGGGGCTGGGAGAGCTGTTGTGCTCAGCAAGTTCATAGTGCCATGGCATCAGCTGCTGGGGAGCTCACAGATTGCCTCTGCAAGTTCTGCCCTCAGCAAGCAGGGCAGGGTCCTGCACCTGGGTCAGGGCAACCCTTGATAACAATCAAGGTTGGGGGTGATGAGATTGAGAGCAGCCCTGCAGAGAAGGACCTGGGGGTGTTGGTGGGGGAGAAGCTGGGCAGGAGCCAGCAATGGGCACTGGCAGCACAGAAGGCCAAGGGCAGCCTGGGCTGCATCCAAAGCAGTGTGAGCAGAGATGGAGAGAGGGAATCCTGCCCCTCTGCTCTGCTGAGACCTCACCTGCAGGGTTGGGGCCAGCTCTGGAGCCCTCAGCACAGGAAGGGCATGGAGCTGATGGAGAGGGTCCAGAGGAGGGACATGAAAATGATCAGGGGTTGGAGCAGCTCTGCTATGGGCACAGGCTGAGGGAGCTGGGGATGTGCAGCCTGGAGAAGAGAAGGCTCCAGGCAGAGCTCAGAGCAGCCTGCCAGGACCTGCAGGGGCTCCAAGCAGGCTGCAGAGGGACTGTTGGCAAAGGGCTGCAGGGACAGGCCGAGGGCAATGGCTGCAAACTAGAGCAGAGCAGCTTGAGATTGGCTGTGAGGAACAAGTTGTGCAGCAGGAGGCTGCTGGAAGCCTGCAGCAGGTTGCCCAGGGAGGTGGTTGGGGCCCATGGCTGGAGATAGTGAAGGTGAGGTAGGAGAGGGCTGTGGGCAGCCTGCTCTAGTGGAGGATGTCCCTGCTGAGGGCAGGGGTTGGACTGGGTGAGCTCTGGAGGTGCCTTCCAGCCCAGCTCATTGCACAATCCCATGTTCTGCTCTGCCACAGCCTCTGCATGCAGATGCATTTGCTCAGTGCCTGACCCCTCAGCAGTGGAGCTCTCCTGCAGGTGCACTGCAGGCATCTCAGCAGAGGGTGGATGGCCAAGCTTTCCCAATGGCACAGCTCAACTTCCAATAGATGAACCTCACCAATATTTGTCATGACATTTCCAAGGTAATTGCCTTAATTACTTTAGTTTCTAGCTGGCTCCTTTAAAGCCCTTTTGCTGAGCCAGGCCAGGCTAGAGGAAGCTGTAGTGGGAGATGTTGCTTCCCAAGGCAGAGAGGTTGGAAGCAGCTGAGGTCCCTCCCAACCCAAAGCATTCTGTGAATCTATGATTTCCCTCACACTTTCAAAGCTCCCCCATGCCTGCTTGTCTGAGTGACTTGTCTGAGTGATCNTGCTGGACCTTCTCCAGCAGATCCCTGTCCCTCTGAAACTGGGGAGCCCAGAGCTGAAGGCAGTACTCAAGATGAGCTCTCATCAGTGCAGAGTAGAAGAGGAGAACCTCCCTTGATGTGCTGGACACACTCTTCTTAATGCCCCCCAGGATCCCCTTGGCCCTCTTGGCCACCAGGGCACATTGCTGTGCCATGGATGTTCTCCACCAGCACTCCCAGGTCCCTCCACATGAACCCCACTGGTGCATTATTCATCACCCCCAACTCCAGAGTACCCTTTTGGGGTTCACACAACTACCCTGCTGAACAGCTCTTGCCCAGAAGTACACCCAGTGAGTTCCAGAGGACTGGGTGCACTTCCAGAAGGTAACCAATGACTCCCTCTGAAGCACAAAAACCTTTCTCTAGATCTGCCATTAAAAACACCCAACCAAACATAGGCAATGGTGTCCTTGCATGGGAGGGAGACAAAGTCAAGGGGGACTGGAACTAGGGGAGGTCTTCAGGGTCCTTTCCACCCTAAGCCAGTCTGTGACTGTCAGGCACACAGATACAAAACTACTTAAGGCATAGATCAGGCAAAGCCTTTGCTTTAAGTATTTTTATGTCCTTTTCTTTATAGCCTCTTCCATTTTATCAGGCAAAAAGTCTTGGTTTCAAAATTATTTCAGCTTCTTTTTTTTTCTCCTTTTTTAAAATGCCCTCTTCTGTTCTATCAGGAAAAAAAAATCTTGGTTTCAAAATGATTTGAACCTTTTTTTAATGCCCTTTTCTGTTAAACCAGACAAAATTATTGGTTTAAAAATTATTTCAACCTTTTTTTAATGCCCTCTTCTGTTTTATCAGGCAAAAATTCTTGGTTTAAATATGATTTCAGCCTTTTTTATGCCATTTTCTGTTAAACCGGGCAAAATTCTTGGTTTAAAAATTATTTCAACCTTTTTTTAATGACCTCTTCTGTTAAACCAGGCAAAACTCTTGGTTTAAAAATGATTTCAACCTCTTTTTTAATGCCCTCTTCTCTCAGGAAAAATATTCTTGGTTTAAATATGGTTTCAACCTTTTTAAAATGCCTTCTTCTATATTATCAGGCAAAACTCTTGGTTTAAAGATGATTTCAAGCTCTCCCCCACCCCCTTCTGTAAGAGTCTCTCCACAGCCTGCTTGCCCTGGATGCATTTGAGATCCATTCCTATGCTTCTGCTCAGGACAAGCCCAATGAAGTCAAAGGGACTCAAACCTGAGCAGGGTTTTGCCGTCTGAAGGCTGAAGTGGGGGTTGGAACTAGCTGAGCTTTAAGGCCCCTTCCAAGCTAAACCATTCTGTGACTCTCTGAAGTCTCCAGAGGAACCACATCTCCTTTCCCCTTAGGCTTCATTTGTGTACTTTGAAATGGCTCAGCAGAAGTGCCCCTAAAGCCTGTTCCAGCACCCAGCCCCTTCAGACAGCGCCGGCTCCGATGGGGAGCGCCCAGAGCAGGGCGAATTAAAAGACGGCAGGGAGCCACCAAACATGCACGCAGGAAAAAGCTGGGATCACTCCAGTCCCTTGCCTCCTTTCCTGGTTATTCTCTTCCCTTTTCAGCGCTGGAAACTCTTGTTGCTCCCCCCCCCCCCCTTTTTTTTTTTCGTGTGTGTCACCACAGACACTCCCTTTAGGCAACCCTGCATCAACAATCCTCCCACGTCCAAAGTCGGCTACATCTGTTGCTCTTTCCCATTGTTGGAAATTCCTGCCTTAATCCTATTTGACTTTATTCATGCAAAGGTCATCCTGAATTCAGCAAAGGGAGGAGGGACAGGCAGTGGGCTGCTGAGGATGGGCAGCAAATGCTGGGTGCAGAACAGCAGCAGCGGCGCAGCAGGGCTTGCTCTCATGGGGCAGCTTCTCCTCATGGCACCTCTGCTGCACCAGCACAGAATCATAGAATCATAGAATGGGAAGGCTGGAAGGGATCTCAAGGGTCATCTAGTTCCATAGGCAGGGACACCTCCCACTAGTACAGGTCACTCAAGGCCTCCTCCAACCTGGCCTTGGACACCTCCAGGGAGGTTGTGGAGCACAGAAGCACCCAGCGTGATCTTTGATCACATTGGGTGCTTCTGTGCTCCACAACCTCCCTGGGAAACCTGTGCCAGTGTCTCACCACCCTCAGCCTGTGCCAGTGTCTCACTCTCCTGGAAGCCTTCTCTTCTCCAGGCTGCAGAGCCCCAACTCTCTCAGCCTGTCCTCACAGCAGAGCTGCTGCAGCCCTCTCAGCATCTTGGTGGCCTCCTCTGGACCCACTCCAACACTTCCATGTCCTTCCTGTGCCCCACAGGCTCCAGAACTGCACACAGGACTCCAAACTGCACATTTCTTCTAGCAGCTCACCATCATGACAGATTCCCTTCTAAACCAGGCCTGAGTCTCCCTCCTGAAAGAGCTTTGAGTTGCAACCCTGCTGGCAGCAGGTGTAGGGTGGGCATATGTAATGCGTGCCCTAGGGCTCAGCTGCTGGCACCTCAGCCTGCCCTGCTTCTCCTTCTCTATCTTCACACATCAACTCCTTAACCAGCCCACCTGAACTGAGCTGCTGGCTTAACTGAACTAAAATTAAATGAACCCAGGGCAGGGCACACAGGAACACATCCAGGTGGGCTTGGAAAGGCTCCAGAGAAGGAGACTCCACAACCTCTCTGGGCAGCCTGCTCCAGGCCTCCAGCACCCTCACACCAAAGAACTTGCTCCTCATCTTGAGGTGGAACCTCCTGGGTTCCAGCTTGGACCTGCTGTGCCTTGTGCTGTCACTGGGCAGCACCAAACAGAGCCTGGCACCTTCATCCTGACCCCCACCCCTCGGCTACTGACAGGTCCCCTCTCAGCCTTCTCCTCTCCAGACTAACCAGCCCCAGGGCTCTCAGCTTCTCTTCACAGCAGAGATGTTCCAGTCCCTTCTGCATCCTCATCCTCTGTTGGACTCTCTCCAGCAGGTCTCTGTCTCCCTTAAACTGGGGAGCTCAGAACTGGACACAGCATTGCAGGTGTGCTCTCAGCAGGGCAGAGCAGAGGGGCAGAAGAACCTCCCTAGCCCTGCTGGCCACACTTTCCTTGCTGCCCCCCAGGCATGCCCTTGGCCCTCTTGGCCACAAGGGCACATTGCTGCCCATGACAGCCCTCAGACTTATAGGTGTTACTGTGTGGAGCAGAGCAGCTAATCCAACCAGCTCGTTTTAGGGTCATCACCACACTGGAGATTTGCTCTCTTTTGGGTTTAGCCTCATTTTCACTCCCCAGCAGCAACAACAACAACTCCAAGCATTCTGGCTCAGACTTGGGATCTATTCCATTCATTCATTCATTCATTCATTCATTCATTCATTCATCCATCCATTCATTTATATTCCTATCAAATGTATTTACTTATTCCTGTGCTTAAGCCCAAAGCAAAGAGGGAAGAGCAGGAGTGGGTGGATCAGGAAGCAAAGCCAAGCCAGATTAAGGAAGAAATGAGAATGATTTTTTTTCTCATGTATCCATAACTCATCATGGCAGAAGCAAAGGAATATTTCTTCCTGCACCCTTAGTTCTGCTTTGAGCTGCTTGCCAAGCACCATGAGCCAAAGCCACCCTTCAGGTGAGCAGAGAAACAGGCTGCTGTTAGTCTGCTTCCTTCCTCCAGAGCTTCTCTGAGGGCTGCAGGTGGCAGAGAATGCACCCAAGGCTTGAGCTACCAAAATAAGCATCACAATACAGCTCAGGGTAACAGCTGCAAGCTAAATGCTGTAATAGAGAATGTTTTGGCATGGAAAAGCCTTCTAAGATCTCCCAGTCCAACCATCAACCCAACACCACCATGGCCATCAAACCATGTCCTAAAGTGCCACAGCTACACATTTCTCTACCACTTCCAGGGATGGAGACTCTACCACCTCCCTGGGCAGCCTCTGCCAGGCTTTGAGAACCCTTTCTGAGAAGAAATTTTTCCTGATCTCCAACCTAAAGGTGCAACTTGAGGCTATTTTCTCTTGTTCTGGTCACTTGTTCCCAGGGAGCAGAGCCCAACCCGCACCTGGCTGCAGCCTCCTCTCAGGGAGCTGCAGAGAGCAATGAGCTCTGCCCTCAGCCTCCTCTTCTCCACACTAACCACTCCCAGCTCCCTCAGCTGCTCCTCCCCAGCCCTCTGCTCCAGACCCTTCCACACCTTCCTTGCCCTTCTCTGGGCCCTCTGCAGCCCCTCCATGTCCTTCTCAGAGTGAGTGCCCAGAACTGAGCCCAGCACTCCAGCTGTGGCCTGCCCAGTGCTAAGCCCAGGGACACAAGCCCTGCCCTGCTCCTGCTGGGCAGGATTGGCAATGGTACAAAGTCAAAGTGTGGTTGGTGCCTCATTAGGTGCAAGGGAAGACTGGAAAGAATCAAGGTTTCAGGTCAAAGGCTGACCAGAGCTGTGTGGCTCTTGTTAAGGAGCCTGCTAACAAGGTGTGAAAGTCTACAGAAAAGGAGAATAGGTTTGATCAGGTTCTTGTTGGGAAGGCTTTGAAGATTCCTGTTCTGAAGAGAGGTTAAAAAAGGCCTTATGAGAGGAGAAGCCTTCCTTCTTCATTCCACCCTTCAAACAGCAACAATTTCTCTGCTGCAAGAGCTGTCAGGGATTGGCACAGGCTGCCCAGGGAGGTGGTGGAGTCCCCATCCCCGGAGGAGCTCTGGAACCATGTGGCCATGGCACCTGAGCACAGGGTTTAGTGGCCATGGCGGTGCTGGGTTGGTGGCTGGACTGGATGATGTTGGAGGGCTTTGCCAACCTGAATGACTCAGTCATAAACAAGAGTACCAGCCTGTGGAGCCTGGCATGCACACCAAAGCCCTGCCTGCCCTGTGCACAGGTCAGCAGGAAGGGCAGGCTGCTGCTCACACTCCAGCACCTGTGCCCAGGAGCCCACTGGCTCCCTGCCTCCTTCCAGCTGCCTGCTGCTGCACCAGCAGAGGCAAACAGCTGCAGGGCAACAAGATCAAAGGCACTCAGGATGGGTAAGGGCTTTCAGCTCACACATCCCAGAATCATAGAATAGTCTGGGCCAAAAGGCACCTCCAAAGGGCAACCAGCCCAACCCCCTGCATTCAGCAGGGACATAGAATCATAGAATCATAGAATGGGAAGGTTGGAAGGAGACCTCAAGGATCATCCAG
>WBNM01042451.1:0-11370 GCA_013399055.1 Ramphastos sulfuratus | reverse complement strand
ATTGTGCCTACCCAGGTGCAGGACCTTACCCTTGGCCTTGTTGAATGTCATGAGGTTGGCCTGGGCACAGCTCTGCAGCCTGTCCAGGTCCCTCTGGATGGATCCCTGCCCTCTAGCAAGTCGACTGTGCCACACAGCTTGGTGCCATCTGCACACTTGCTGAGGCTGCACTGATTCCTCTGTCCATGGCACTGGCAAAGATGTTAAACAGCACTGGTAGCATGCATTTGTTGAGGACAGGCATAAGAAGGACATGGAGCTGCTGGAGAGGGTCCTTATGGAGGCCACAAAGATGCTCAGAGGGCTGGAGAACCTCCCCTGCAGGGACAGGCTGGGAGAGATGAGGCTGCTCAGCCTGGAGGAGAGAAGGCTGCAGGGAGACCTTAGAGCTGCACTTCAATATCTGAAGGGGCTCCAGGGGAGCTGGGGAGGGACTTTTGACAAGGGCTGGGTGTGCCAGGAGGAGGGAGAATGGCTTTGAGCTGGGAGAGGGGAGATGGAGAGTGGGGACCTGGCCCTCAAGTGAGCAAACTCCTGCCACCACTGCTTTGGGAACAGTAAAATGCTGCATCCAGGCTATGGCATTTCCACAGCAAACACAACTGTGCTCGTGGGGAAGGGCTCCTGAGGCCACAATGCCAATGTTAGAAGGCTCATGGCAGCTGAACACTGAACAGAGCAGGGTTGGTGCCCAGCCACACCTCAGGGACTTCGTTCCTGGCTGTGTACTTACAAGAATGTCAACCTTCCCTGCTCTCATTTCCCACTGCTGTTTAAGGTCTGATTTCAATCTCTAGGAGTTGGTTTGGTTGGTTTTTAATAGAGTAACAAAATTTCAAGTCCTCAGAACCTGTATCTTGAGGTGGGACCTGTCATACATCAAAGAATCTCCTGTGAGCAATTCCCACCTAACCAACTGCTGCTAGGCAGTAGCAGCCCTTTTGCTCTGTGTGCCAGCACCCTCAGCATGTGAAGGGCAAATCAGCTCCAAATACTCCAAAGATCTGCTGAAGCATTTTTCTTTAGGGTCTTTTTCCCTTCAGCTCCAAAGATCAGGAGAAGAGAAGCCTGAGGGCAGAGCTCATTGCTCTCTGCAGCTCCCTGAGAGGAGGCCGGAGCCAGGTGGGGGTTGGGCTCTGCTCCCTAGTCTAAGGTGATCGAAGGAGAGGAAAAGGCTTGAAAAGGAGAGGCAATGGCCTGAAATTGTGCCTGGGGAGGGTTAGGTTGGAGATGAGGAACAATTTCGTTGCTGATAGAGTGGTCAGGGCTTGGCACAGGGAGGTGGTGAGGTCTCTGTCCCTGGAGGTGTTCAAGAAAGGTGTGGATGTGGCACCTGGGGGACAGGGTTTGGTGGCCATGGTGGTGTTGGGTTGACAGTTGGACTGGATGGCCTTAGAGGGCTTTGCCAACCCAACCAAGCCTATGTTCCCATGGTATCAGCACTGGGTTTGTGTAGTCTAAAGATCAGCACTTCTGCTCTGCAGCCATTTTCATTGGGTCACAGAAAGGTTTGGGTTGGAAGGCACCTCCAGAGCTCACCCAGCCCAACCCCTGCACTCAGCAGGGACATCCTCCACTAGAGCAGGCTGCCCACAGCCCTCTCCAGCCTCACCTTCAATATCTCCAGCCATGGGCCCCAACCCCCTCCCTGGGCAACCTGCTGCAGGCTTCCAGCAGCCTCCTGCTGCACAACTTGTTCCTCACAGCCAATCTCAAGCTGCTCTGCTCTAGTTTGCAGCCATTGCCCTCGGCCTGTCCCTGCAGCCCTTTGCCAGCAGTCCCTCTGCAGCCTGCTTGGAGCCCCTGCAGGTCCTGGCAGGCTGCTCTGAGCTCTGCCTGGAGCCATCCCTGGATGTGCTTCAAGGAGGTTTGGCTGTGATGTTTGGGGATGTGGTTCAGGCTGCACCTTGCAGAGCAGAGTTAGCAGCTGGATTGGTGATCCCGAGGGGCTGTTCCAGCCGCAGTGTTCTGTCATTCTCTGCTCCCTGCAGAACAACCTCAGCTCCCTCAGTCTGTCTGTTTCCCATGAAGACAACCAAGAGAGGGCAACAGAACGTGCTGAGGCGCTCAGGCTGTGGTCAGAGCTACGGCAGAGGCTCTCTGCGCAGCCAGCTGGGAGAGGAGAGCGCAGCAGAGCTGTTTAACCTCCCTCCGGCTGGGGACTGCTCCCCCTCCCCAGGGCGTGTGCTCAGCTCCTGCTTGCGTAGTGCCTCTGCCTCTTCCCTGCAGAGTTGCCAAACATTGCCACTAATATTGAGTAAGAAACAAACAAAGAGATTTGTGCCAAGGGGCCGAGTCCCACCTGGGCACTGTGGCAATGGTTTTCCTTTGCTTTCAAATGTCAGTACTTTTCCAAATTTCACAGAGCTCTGCTGAGCTAATGCTGTTAAGACAACCTGGGAGCAAAACAATTCAAGCACACAACCACCACCACAAAAAACCAAACAAAAGCAGAAACTTCTGCTCACAGCAAGCTTTCTGAATTGCAAATGCCCAGCCAGGACTTTAACACACCCAGGCAGGGAAACTTTCCACTCGAGCTGTTATGGAACAAACCAGGACATGGCATCTGCTCTGGAGCCTCCCACAATGGCCTCAGATCCTCCAAAGCCCTATGTGACAAGGAGAGCTTTCTGTCCTGCAGCAGGCCAGCAGAGCTCCACTTCCCCCATGGCCTCATTTATAGGTTCAGAGAATGGTTTGGATTGGAAAGGACCCCCCAAAAATCATCCTGTCCCATGGGCAGGGACACCTCCCACCAGCACAGGGTGCTCAAGGCCTCATCCAGCCTGGCATGGAACACCTCCAGGGAGGTTGTGGAGCACAGAAGCACAGAATGTGATCAAAGATCACGTTCTGTGCTTCTGTGCTCCACAACCTCCCTGGGCAACCTATGCCAGTCTCTCCCCACTCTCACTCTCAAAAATTTCTTCCTCATCTCCACTCTCACTCTCCCCTTTCCCAGCTCAAAGCTACTATCCCTTATCCTGTCACTCCCTGCCCTTGTCCAAAGTCCCTCCCCAGCTCTCCTGGAGCACCTTCAGGTACTGTTAGGCTGCTCTAAGGTCTCCCTGGAGCCTTCTTTTCTCCAGGCTGTGCAGCCCCATCTCTCCCAGCCTGTCTCCATAGGGGAGGTTCTGCAGCCCTCTGAGCATGTTTGTGGACCCTCTGGACCCTCTTATGCTTGGGGTCACCAGAACTGGACACAGTGCTCCAGGTGGGGCCACCAGATGAATGAATATCAACATCTCAGTGCTTAGACAGTTGCTGATCTCAGCTGTGCCTCAGCATCAGTGGCAGAAAGGTGGGCTGCAAGCAGGCAGGCACCAAAGCATTTGGAGAGCAACACCCTGCAGAAGAGCAGGAGCTGCCTGGCTGCACTTGTAACAGCACAGGCTGCTCAGACAGGCCAGGCCTGTGTCTTTGCTTATTCACTTCCAGCTTTCACACAACCTAAAACTTAGCCTGAGGTACACAAAATCCACAACAATCCAATCACAGAGCCATGGAACTGTTGAGGCTGGAAGGGACCTTTGAGATCGGCAAATCCAACCAACCTGGAGCTCCCAACCCCACCACTGCTGCTGAGCCACATCCCTCAGCACCACATCCATGTAGCTTTGAAACCCCTCCAGGGATGGGGACTCCACCACCTCCCTGGGCAGCCTGGGCCAGTGCCTGAGAGCCCTTGCTGGGAAGAGATTGCTCCTAATGGCCGACCTGAACTTCCCCAGGCACTTAAAGCTCTTTCCTCTGGTCCTGTCTCTTGCTGCATGTAAGAGACCAAACCCATCTGGCTCCAGCCTCCTTTAAGAGAGTTCTAGAAGGTGATGAGGCCTCCCCTTGTCCTCCTCTTCTGAAGACTGAAGGACCCCAGTTCCTTCAGCTGCTCCTCATTGGACCTGTGTTCTCTGAGAACCCTTTGCTGGGAAGAAATTCCTCCTAATAGCCAACCCAAGGCTCCCTGGGCCCATCCAGCAGTTACAGATTATTTCAACACACCAAAACCATGAAATAAGAGCAGAGCAAAGTATTTCCTTGACTGCAGACCTGTAAAAATAGCATCTCCCAAACAAGGAGCAATGGGAGCACAACCTCCATCAGGCAACCTACTAAAACCTCCTCCTCAGATCATAGAATCACAGAATCACAGAATCATAGAATCAGTCAGGGTTGGAAGGGACCACAAGGACCAGCCAGTTCCAACCCCCCTGCCATGGGCAGGGACACCCTACCCTAGATGAGGCTGCCCAGAGCCTCATCCAGCCTGGCCTTAAACACCTCCAGGCATTGAGCCTCAACCACCTCCCTGGGCAACCCCTTCCAGGCTCTCACCACTCTCATGCTGAAGAACTTCCTCCTAACATCCAGGCTGAANTGTTGAGCTTCTCCTCCACCAGCACCCCCAAGTCCCTTTCCTCAGGGCTGCTCTCCAACCAGGCACTGCCCAGCCTGTATTTGTGCTTGGGATTGCCTCGACCCAGCTGCAGGACCTGAGAGATGTCTCTTCTCTGCTTGGTAGTACCAGAATGCCACTTGGCTCTGACCTGAGTGCCATCCTCTAGCAGGAACCAAACTGTGTGCCAGGTGCTTCACGGCACAGAAGATCAGCCCCAGCTGGCAGCATCAGACACCTGCCATGCTCTCCTTTCACCTGCCAACACCTTGGTGCCTTTGCATGCTCAGAACAGCCTGGGAACCGTGCTGGTGGCCTCCCTGCACTGCTGTGTTTTGCTGTGAGCAGACACAGATTTGCTTTCTGCTCTCCTGCTCTTGCCCCAAGCGAGTGGTAGCAGCGCAGGGAGAGCTGCGCCGCAGGCTGGCTCAGCCAGGAAGCAGTGCCACGACAGGGCCAAGAAGCAGCTCCATTCACCTCTTAAACTGAAGTGCCACAGCTCCAGCACAAGGCAAAGCAGATGATGATAGGCGTGAAGTGGGTGAGATATGCTGGGAGGGAAGCCTGCTGCCTTCAGCTGCCTTGGGCTGCCTTCCCTTCAAGAGAAGCAGCCAACACGCAGCCAATTAACGCTCAAGAAGGGCCCCTCAAGGGAACTCCTGCAGGCTACTTTTGGTCAAAGCAAAGCACAAGTGGTGCTCGCTGCTGAGACATCAGAGCAGAGATTCAGCACCATAGATGTTAGCTCTTGCAACCCTAAAATACCTCTGTCCCACATTGCCCTCTTCAGCAGAGGCTGACTCATGCTCTCCTGTGACAAACTCAGCTCAGTCAGAAGGTTCCTCACAGCCACCCTGACTGAAGGCTGATTTGAGTTGCTCTGAAAGATTGCTTCAACAGCTCTGGGACTGGACATACACAACCCCCCAAATGCATACAAAGTCCAGCACTGAGCTCTCAAAACACAGACTGCACAGAATCACAGAGAGGTAGGGTTGGAAGGGACCTCCAGAGGTCATCCAGTCCAACCCCCCTGCCAGAGCAGCATCACCGAGGGCAGGGCACACAGGAACACATCCAGACAGGGCTGGAAGGGCTCCAGAGAAGGAGACTCCACAACCTCTCTGGGCAGCCTGCTCCAGGCCTCCAGCAGCCTCACAAGGACAAAGGTTTCCTTCCTGTTCCCCTGGCACCTCCTCTGCTCCAGCTTGCCCCCAGTGCCCCTTGTGCTGCCCTTGGGCACCCCTGGGCAGAGCCTGGCTGCGTCCTGCCCACACTGCCCTGCACATCTTTAGCACAGCACTGAGGGCAGCCCTCAGGCTGCTCTGCTGCAGGCTCCCAGCCCCAGCTCCCTCAGCCTGGCCTCACAGCAGATGTTCACTGCCTGCAGCAGCTTGGGGGCTCTGCAATGGGCTCTCTCAAGCAGTTCCCTGAAGTCCTTCTTGACCTGAGGTGCTCAGAACTGGACACAATATTCCAGATGTGGCCTCAGCAGGGCAGAGCAAAGGGGCAGGAGAAGCTCTCTTGACCTACTCACCACAGCCCTTCTAATCCACCCCATGATGCCTTTGGTCTCATTGGTCACAAGGGCACCTTTCTGGCTCATGGGCACCCTTCTGCTCACCAGGGCTCCCAGGTCCCTTTGCTCTCTGCCAGGTCAGTCCCCAGGCTGTACTGGTCCATGGGGTTGTTCTTTCCCAGGTGCCAGGCTCTCCCCTTGGCCTTGTCTAGGGCAGAAATGTGCAGACTCTTCAGCAGGGGCAAGGCTTCGTGGCATGGCAATAGGTGAAGCCAATGTATTGCTCACCCTGATTTTCCTTCCAGGTGGCATCTCCAGCTCTCCTGGAGCACCTGTTCCTAGAGGACTCTGTCCTGTCACACCGCTGTTGTTTCCACGACATCCTTCAAGACAAAAGCCAAGCTCCACCTGCTGCTCTCTGCCCTCTGTACCAGCAAGTGACCAGAGGTGTGCCAACGCCTCCCTGGGCAGCAGCAAAGCTCTGCAGCTGGCCCACAGGAACCCGTGGGGGGTGCCCACCCCAGGCAGAAAGGTGCTGTCAGTAAGAGAGGTCAGCATGGGCAGCCTACCTTAGGAGAAGAAGAGAGCTCCCTCGGCACAGGAGCCGCCGCCGTGGGCTCGCTCACACCTGGCTCTGGCTTTGGCAGGAGCTGTGGTGGGTCAGGAGCCTTCCTCTTCATCTTCCTCTCTGGTTCTTGCAGTGGAGCAGCTTTAATTAAAGCAGGGCTTGGTTTGGGTTCATAAAATGGATTTGATCTAATTAAAAGAAGGGAAACACATTTCTTTGCCATCTCCTTGGAATGAAAGCCCCCACCCAGAGCTGTTCACAGAGCCCAGTGGCTACCAAGGGTNCCCCTCTGCCACTTCAAACCCATTGCCCCTTGTCCTGGCATTCCCAGACCTTGTCAGTAGTCCCTCCCCAGCCTTCCTGGAGCCCCCTTCAGATCCTGGAAGGCTACTCTAAGGTCTCTCTAAGGGCTGGAACTGGATGAGCTTTGAGGTCCCTTCCAACCTTCCCATTCTATGATTCTATGAAAATATGGAGAGGGAGCTACTGTGGGGGTCAGGGCACTAAAAAAGTACTTTCCAGTGTATTTGGGAAGCACTCCTTATCCTTCCATCTTCCCATGGGACATTGCTTTTAAAATGAAAACATAGATCAGATTGGTGGTAAAGCAGAATCCATCTCTGGGGAGGTTATTTTTATTCTTNCATGGGGGGGTTTTTTTTTTTTTAAAAAAAAAAAAAAAAAAAAAAAAAAAAAAAAAAAAAAAAAAAAAAAAGAAGAAAGGAATAAAGCAAATGGAGTAACTTAAATACCAAAGGGCTAGAAGAATCCACAGCCCCAACAAGGCTGCCAGTACCAGAGTGCTGCAAGCCCAGTGGCACAGATTAGCTTATGGGGAAAACATGAGCAGAAATAGGAACCAGAAACCTTCACTTGCTCATCCCTTTTGGTCTTTCTGCTTTCTCACAGAACCACAGAACACATCCTGCTGGCAGAGCCCTCCAAGCTCATCCAGCCCAACTCTCCACCCAGCACCAAACCATGTCCCTCAGCACCAGCTCCACAGGCTGCTGGAACACCCCCAGGGATGGGGACTGCAGCACTGCCCTGGGCAGACCATCCCAAGGTTTGGGAACCCTTCCAGGGCAGAAATATTTCCTAGCATCCAGCCTGAGCCTCCCCTGGGGCAGCTTGGAACCATTTGCTCTGCTGCTGTCCCTTGGCACCAAGGAGCAGAGGCTGCCCCCTCCTCGCTGCCACCTCCCTGCAGGCAGCTGCAGAGAGCAATGAGCTCTGCCCTCAGGCTCCTCTTGTGCAGCCTGCACACCCCCAGCTCCCTCTCTGAGTCTCAGCTTCCCAACCACACATCCCCAGGCCTGGAGCTCCCCATGGGGCTGTTGTGACCCAGGTGCAGGACCTGGCCCTTGGCCTTGTTGCACTCCATCCACTGAGCCTTGGCCCATGGCTCTGACCTGTCTGGACCCCACTGCAGAGCCTCCCTACCCTCTAGCAGCTGGACACAGCTACCCAGCTTGGTCTCACCTGCAAACACCTGGGGGTGCCTCAGTGCCCTCTCCAAGATCATTAAAGAGGACAGGCCCCAGCACTGAAGCCTGAGTGACACTACTGATGACAGGACTGTGACAAGACTCCTCCAACTTTGCTGCCCTTTGTTTCTCCTGGCAGATTTTAGGGACCCAGGCCCTGATCTCTGGGTGAGTGAATGAGCAGGGATGCCTGGAGTGAGCATCACCACAGCATGCTCTGAAGACACAGCAGGCAGTGCTGGGTATTTGGGCACCATTTTCCAACCTCCTTTTTTATGATTATTTTTTTTAACCTTTTTCTCACAGAAAAAACAACCAAAAAATCCATGGCCACAGAGCTTTAANAAAAAACCAAGCCCCAAAGATTATAAAAAAAAAAAAAAAAAAAAAAAAAAAAAAAAGAAAATCCCTGCAGGGTTCTTTAGCAATTTCTACTGTTTGAGTGCTTGGGAATCCTCCAATTTCCTAGAAGACAGCTCTCAACACAGAAGCACAGCAGCTGTATGAACAGTGAACATGAAAGCCTTGCAAATGGCAGGCCAGGAGAAATCTCATTAAATCATGTAAAATTAAATGCTAATTAGAGTTGTTGTTTGTAAAGGTGCTAGCAGGTAATTAGCAGAAACTGGCTCCTGAGTGGTGTGGTTGGTGACTAATGACCACAAGCAAGGAGTCGGGAGAGACCTTCACACCTCCCAGGCTGCACAGCTCTTGCAGAAAGCTCTCACTGCTGCAGCAGGCAAGGCAGGCAGCCTGAGCTGACACCAGTTTTACCTGGGGGGGTGATAGAAGAAACAATCAAAGAAAGTGCAAGTCACCACCTCAGGGTCTGTGCTGGCACCAGAGCTGTTCTGTCCCTTCCCCAGTGACACAGGCAGGGAGATTGAGGCACCCTCAGCAAGGCTGCAGGTGGCACCAAGCTGAGTGGGGTGGGTGATGAGGCTGAAGGATGGGATGGGGACANGATAGGCTGAGGGCAATGGTTTGAAAGTGGAGCAGGGCAGAGTTAGGTTGGACCTGAGGAGGAAGTTGTGCAGAAGGAGAGTGGTGAGACACTGGCACAGGCTGCCCAGGGCTGTGCTTGAGGCCCTGTCCCTGCAGACATCCAAACTTAGCCTTGCTGTGTCCCTGTGCAGCCTGCTCCAGCTGGAGGTGTCCCTGCTGGGTGCAGGGGACCAAGATGCCCTTGGAGGGTCACTTTCAGCCAAGTGGAATCTGTGAATCTTTCCCACAGAGAGATTCAGTTTTATGAAACTCTCCACAATGTGCTGTGCAGGCTGCAGAAGCTCTCCCTTCTCACACCCCGCACCACTCCAAACCAAATTCTCCATTCTCAACAGGAAAGTTTGATTTTAGGTAGCAGAAAGAGTGGCCCAAAGGCCAGGGAGGCTCCAAGCTCTGCTGCCCCTGCAGTTTTTGGGCTCATTTGCAACCACCAGGGCACGAGGTGCCAAAAGCTACACAGCCTTGTTTCCTATCAAGTCATTTGCTATCAATGAGGCAGAGGAGAGTTTCCTAACTGCCTGTGTGGAGCTGACTAGTGTGGCTTGAAGGGATGCCACCTCCTGCTGCTGAAGGATGGCTCTGCCCTGAGGAGGTGATTAAGGATCACCGCGGTGGAACCCAATCCACCTCAAGATTAAGGCAAGGATCCCACTAATGCTCCCAGAGCTGCTGAAAGATAAAGCAGCAGCAGACTTACTCATCTAGCTCTTCCTCTTCAGCTTTAGAGGTATCTGCATAGAGGTATTTGCTCATATCCACTGGTCTGACATTCTTCCTTTTGGCAGGCTGAGGAGGAGAATCTCTTGCAGTCACAAAAGCTTCTGGCTCAGGATCAGGCTCATCAAAGGGGTTCAAGTACTCTGGGGCATCTTCATCCTTGAAGGGGTTGTAATTGTCACCACAGAACCTTTCTTCTGGCTTTGAAGAAGAGGCCACTTCAGTGTCTGCTTCTGCCAAACAACAACAACAGCAAAATCATGCAAGAGGCTTCAGCACGGCAAAGAAAAACCAACCTGAAAGTGTTGGAGCAGATCTTGGCTTTGGGAAGGCTTAGGGAAGAGGCTGCTCCTGGACTCTCCACACATCAACTCCTGTCCTGAGTGGGAACTGCACATTTATTTACCTTGCTTGTCCTAACAGAAGGCTTTCAAAAGGTCTTTTCACATCCAGCCTATGAAGCAGGCTTCCTTTGCTCACTTCCTGAGGCTCTTCCAGCCTAATTAGTCATTAATTGTCTGATTTGTCAACTCAGTGGAGATGACAAATCATTGCAACAAATTTTAGAGCCTCTTCCCAAGCCAGTTTCTATACAAAAGTCCATTTCAGATGTACTAATGTTAATTAGACTCAGTATTAAAATAAACAGTCACGTAAAGAAGCTACGAATGAATCACATTCAGCAGCAAAACAGGAAAATGAAACAACAAGGCATTAATTGCATTAAATAATCAGGTAAATAAGCTACACATTAATCACCTAAAATTAATCTACTAAAAGTAAAATAAATGACAAATAAAGCATTAATAACAAATGTTAACCAATAACACAAAATACAAATGATTTCCATCCAATATTAAAAAAGTAGACTAAAATGACAAATAAAGCATGAATTAAAGGTGAAAATGTTAACCACTAAGCTACAAATTAATTATTCAATATTAAAATAATCAACCATGTAAATAAGCTATAAATTAATCACCAAAAAAGTAGAAAAAATGACAAATAAAGCATGAATTAAAGGTGAAAATGTTAACCTATCACATAAACTACAAATGAATTACATCCAATATGAAAAAAGTAGACTAAAATGACAAATAAAGCATGAATTAAAGGTGAAAATGTTAACCACTAAGCTACAAATTAATTATTCAGCATTAAACAACCATGTAAATAAACTACAAATTAATCACCAAAGTAGAATAAGTGACAAATAAAGCATTAATTAAAGGTGAAAATGTTAATCAATAACATAAACTGCAAATGAATTACATCCAATATTAAAAAAGTAGGATAAAATGACAAATTAAGCATTAAATATTAAATTCTTAACCAATAAATTGCAAATTAATTACATTCAATATTAAAGAAGTAGAATAAAATGACAAAGAATTAATGAAATGTTATATTATTTGTTAACATTTTAAACTACAAATTAATGACATTCAATATTTAAAGAGTAGACTAAAATGCCAGATAAAGCATTAATTACATATTAAAATATTATCCAATAACATAAATTACAAATTAATTAAACTCAATATTAAAATAGTAGAATATGACAACAAATAAAGCATTTATTACATTTAATATTAAACATAATAGCACAAATAAACTGCAAATTAATTAAACTCAATGTTAAAGTAGCAGAACAGAACAAATAAAGCATTAATTAAAT
>WBNM01042450.1:17864-30042 GCA_013399055.1 Ramphastos sulfuratus | reverse complement strand
AGAAGTACTTTATTATGCTTGAAGTGATTGTATAAACTGATTATATCAGTGACAAGTACTTACATATGATCAGGGAGGTAAACAATGCAGAGGACAAGTGGGAAAAAAATTCTGCTGAAATCAGCCTTTAAATTGATCCTATTAAGCATTTATCACAATGTATTCTGGTGATTAAAAAAGCAAAAAAAAAAATCATTTAGCAAAATGAAATTAGCAGAGCATTCTACTAAGGGTTGTCACTTCAGCTGCAGCTGATTTATTAAACCACCCCCATGGTAGAGCAAACCAGAAAGAGAAGGGGCTTATAGTACAGGTTTATGGCAATGCTTTCCTCAAGTAGATTAAAAAGGCCAGTGTTAAATTTTAAATCCTATCTTCAGCCTTCACATTTGTTTTAAGCTTACTGAGAATGAGGCTTGAGGGAGGAAAAAACCCACTATTTAAGATACTAAATTAACTGGAAACTATCTAAGATGCATTGTGCTACTGAATACTGAATTACAGAGCTGAAAGGCAGCTGTAAAAAGAATCGAATCTGCTTTTTAACTCTCAGTTTAAGGCACTTAAAATGTTTCATTACAACATTGCGTGAGGATGAGTGACTGGATGGCAACAGCCTTCAGTTCCTTTAATCCTGGAACAGGTCTGGAGAAAGGAGATGGAGCTGGTGAGGAGTCTGAACAGGGCTGGTGAGGAGCAGCTGAGGGAACCTGGGGTGTTTAGCCTGGAGAAAGGAGGCTGAGTGGAGACCTCGTTGCTCTCTGTAACTCTCTGAAAGGAGGATGGAGTGAGGCTGGTGTTGGTCTCTTCTCCCTAGTAACAAGGGATGAGCAGAAATGGCCTTCAAGTTGCCCCTTCCCTGAAAGGCCTCTCAACCACTAGCACAGGCTGCCCAGGAAGGTGGTTGAATCCCTGTTGCTGGAGGTGTTTCAGAGAGGCAGAGATGTGGTGCTGAGGGCCATGGCTTAGCCCCAGCCTTGGCAGAGTTAGAGGATGGTTGGACTGGGTGAGCTGAAAGGGCTTTTCTAACCAAAGGAGTTCTGTGATTCTCTGTCAGTTCTTAGATGATTTATCTTTGCCTGTTGAAAGATCTGTGAAGTTCTGAAGAGCAATTGTGGAAGAAACCCTTTCTTCTGCAAATAATCATAGAATTATAGAATGCCTTAGGTTGGAAGAGACCCCAAAGGTCATCCAGTTCCACCCTCCTGCCATAGGCAGGGACACTTCCCACTAGAACAAATCGCTCAAGACCTCATCCAACCTGGTCCTGAACACCTCCAGGGAGGTCGTGGAGCACAGAAGCACAGAACGTGATCAACGATCTCATTCTGTGCTTCTGTGCCCCACGACCTCCCTGGACAACCTGTGCCAGTGTCTCGCCCCCCTCCCTGCAACCAACTTCTTCCCAACATCCAGTTTAAATCTCCCCTTTGCTAGTTTAACCCCATTCCTCCTTCTCCTGCCATTACAAGACCTTGTAGTGATCAGAAGGAAAAGCTGGTGCCTGACAGGGGCAAGGTTTGTGTTCCTGTGCTTCATACTAGAGAGCAGGTTTAATGTGGGAGCTGGGCTTGCAGACACATTCTCTGCTCTTGGTGCTCACAGGGTCCCTGGGTTATTTCATTGCTGCCCTATCTTGTTCACAAGGAGACTGGGCTAAAAAAAACTCCATCTGAGCTGACTCCCAAGCTGTGCTCTCTGTCTTAAGAGGATTGAGTGCAGGTGATTGCTGTGCTGGTAGTACCAAGGCCATGGCACATAACCAGGGTGAAGAGCAGTGCTGTGGAAGCTGATGGGAATGCTTTTGGCATTCAGTGTGTGTATAACACCATTTCTGAACTGAGTATGTGCCACTTGGTTATGCTTTTTATTGTTGTTTCTATTTTTTTGGATAGGGCAGGAATTTGGCAATTTATCTCTATGTGGTTTGAGTTCTGTTTATCCATAGATTTCTCATGGCTGCTTTTTGAAGGGCTGCTATTGTTTGAGGTGTGCATTGTGCACTGCTCATTGCTGTAATCTTCCTTGGGTATCAGCAAGCCCTGGCTGTGAGGTGGCTCATTGCCTTCTCCATCTGCGCGCTGCTGCTTTCCAAACGGGGCTTCTGGCTCTCCTTGTGGCTAGCCTGGCAGTTGTCCTTCTCCTCTATACAACAGAAAGAAGGGTGAGATAGAAGAGGTGAAATTGATTCTGGTTTTCTTTCAAAACACACCAGAAAAGAGACAAAAAAAGCTCTTCTGGAAGGTCTGTCTCCGTCCCAAGATATTACATTGTGCTGATGCCATCTGCTTCATGCAAGAGAGCCACTTCCAGTTGATGTCCTCTAAGCAAAGCCTAGTTCTGCCTCCCTGTGCACTGCTTTTCATCAGTTGGACATAATCTGACTCAAAGTGTGGTTTAAAAAGGGAGGAAGACAGGCAGCAGACTGTTCAGGTGTGTGTAACGCTCTTAGTGGTTTCTGTGGGCAAAGCTGCTGCTTAGGTGGACTTGGGAGCATTTGGCTGTAACTACAAAAGAGTAGGCTGGAAGATGTCCTTCCTAGGAATTATCCTTTTCTAGTTGGTCTCAAGTTGTCTCAGGGGAGATTTAGGCTGGATATTAGAAGAAACTTCTTCCCTGAAAGGCTTCTCAACCATAGGCTGCCCAGGGAGGTGGTTGAATGCCTGCTGCTGGAGGCATTTCAGAGGGGCAGAGATGTGGTGCTGAGGGGCATGGCTTAGCCCCAGGCTTGATGGAGTGAGAGAATGGTTGGGCTTGGTGATTTTTACAGGTGTTTCCCAGCATGGTGCCAGGTGCACATTTTGGTTTGTGACCCAAGATGCTGGAAAGTAGTGAGGAACACCAGTTTCCAGGTGGTGTTGCTGCCTCCTAACAACAACCTCTTCTGAGACAGCCTGTTTGGTTTTTTGTTTGTCTGTGAAGTTGCAGGATAAACCCATGAAAATGACTAAATCCTGGTGCTGCAAATGAGTAGGATTTGACTGTTTAAGCTTTCTATAAAGGGCCAAAGCAAGTAGCAGGCACTTGCTGTAAAAGTGTAACGTTTCAGCCTGCTAGTGAGTTGACCTTGCAAGTACATTTCTTTTTTTGAGTGCATTAAGAGTGTGACCAGCAGGTTGAGGGAAGGTCTCCTCCTCCGCCTTTACTCTGCCCTGATGAGACCACATCTGCAGTATTGGGTCCAGTTTTGGGCTCTCCAGTTCGAGAGAGACAAGGATATATAGGAGGGTGTCCAAGGATGATGGAGGGACTTGAACATCTGTGCTATGAGGAAAAGGCTGAGAGATGTGGGGCCTGGAGAATAGAAGGCTGAGAGATCTTATTAATGTCTAGAAATATCTGAAAGATGGATCTCAAGAAGGGGCCAGGCTCTTTACTGTGGTGTCCTGTGATAGTAACACAGGAGGTTCCACCTCAGTATGAGGAAAAACTGTGAACTTCCTTTATTTTAAGGGTGCTAATAGCCCTGGGGCAGGCTGCCCAGAGAATTTGTGGAGTCTCCTTTTCTGGAGACTTCCAAGACCCATCTGGATGCATTCCTGTGTGGCCTGCCCTGGGTGATGCTGCTTTGGCAGGGGGGGAAGATTTGATGACCTCCAGAGGTCCTTTCCAACCCCTACCATTCTGTGATCCATTCTAGTCTACAAATGCCAAGGGAGATGCCTGATAGATTGCAGTTCTGAGTCACTGCAGCCTTTGGTACTGGAAATTACAGCACTGGATGGACACATTTACCATCCAAGCACTTGACCACCTCTCCCTGGAATGTAGTTGCCTTGATCCTCCTGATGTCTTCACTAATGGATTTAAGACACTGTGGTGCTCGTTGATGTAACTTCTCAGTTGCAATGAAACTTTTCTGTTTGAAGGCATTTTGATTTAATTTTTTCTCAGCACATGACTATACCAAGACAGTGCAGTTAAGCATAGAATTTTTTCACTGTAGAAAACCAAATTTTGGCCTGTTGGTCTCTGCAGCCAGTGGCCAGGAGGAACTGGGTGGACTTTCAGTTCATTACAGGAGCTAATTACAGTCTGTTTAGTCTGGAGAAGAGAAGGCTGAGAGGGGATCTTCTCAATGTCTAGAAGTATCTGAGGGGTGGGGAGCAAGAAGGGGCCAGGCTCTTTTCAGTAGTGTCCTGTGATAGGACAAGGGGCAATGGACACAAACTGGAGCTCAGGAGGTTCCACCTTAATGTAAGGAAAAACTTCATTGGTGAGAGGGTGCTGGAGCCCTGGAGCAGGCTGCCCAGAGAGGCTGTGGAGTCTCCCTCTCTGGAGACTTTCAAGACCTGCCTGGATGTGTTCCTGTGTGGTCTGCCCGAGGTGATCCTACTTTGGCAGGGGATTGAACTTGATCTCCAGAGGTCCCTTCCAACCCCTGCTCTTCTATGATTTTATGAACCCAGCAGGACTGATAGCAATGTTTTCAGAGCAAATCCTCCTACCACAAACCCAGTAAACTTACAGCAGAGATCTGTACCCGTTAGGAAAGAGTGCTGGGCTGCACCTGACTCTCTAGCATGTGTAGATGTTTACCATTTGGCTTTGTGCTTCTCCTTCTAGACATTACCCAAAGCAGTCCTTCACCACAGTGGCTGATACACCAGAAAACCTTCGCCTGAAGCAGCAAAGTGAATTGCAAAGTCAGGTAAATCAAATAATTCTTTTGTCTCATTACTACTGGACTCTGCATCACCATAGTTTGTCTGAGCACTGTTGGTATTTCTTTGTACTGATGCACAGCAGCACTCTTCAGTGTAAAAAAAAAAATCCTTGTAAGATGTTATAACACTGCAAAACTCAGAGTTTTATTTCTGCTCTCACCTACACCACTTACCACGCTGCTGCAGCTGGCATCACTGAAGTGTTCCAGGTTACATGAAGTATCTTTTAGTGCTTGGTATGTCACAACTCAACCCAGAGTGTTCATCTGTCTTCAGTAGTCATTGCTGCCCTGAATCAGCATGACATAGCTGTGTGGTTAGAAAACAATTTGCCATTAGCAGACATTCAGAAGCCTTTAATGCTTGTCAGCTCTGAACTGAATGATCAGTGATGGATCTGTCATGTCCTCTGTGAGCTCCTACGTGGAGCAGTCTGTGAGCCAGTTGTGAGAAATAATGCAATCAATCAAAAAATTACTAAGAAATACATTGAATTTAACATGTAAAATGAAGAANCCTTCACCACAGTGGCTGATACACCAGAAAACCTTCGCCTGAAGCAGCAAAGTGAATTGCAAAGTCAGGTAAATCAAATAATTCTTTTGTCTCATTACTACTGGACTCTGCATCACCATAGTTTGTCTGAGCACTGTTGGTATTTCTTTGTACTGATGCACAGCAGCACTCTTCAGTGTAAAAAAAAAAATCCTTGTAAGATGTTATAACACTGCAAAACTCAGAGTTTTATTTCTGCTCTCACCTACACCACTTACCACGCTGCTGCAGCTGGCATCACTGAAGTGTTCCAGGTTACATGAAGTATCTTTTAGTGCTTGGTATGTCACAACTCAACCCAGAGTGTTCATCTGTCTTCAGTAGTCATTGCTGCCCTGAATCAGCATGACATAGCTGTGTGGTTAGAAAACAATTTGCCATTAGCAGACATTCAGAAGCCTTTAATGCTTGTCAGCTCTGAACTGAATGATCAGTGATGGATCTGTCATGTCCTCTGTGAGCTCCTACGTGGAGCAGTCTGTGAGCCAGTTGTGAGAAATAATGCAATCAATCAAAAAATTACTAAGAAATACATTGAATTTAACATGTAAAATGAAGAAGGGGGGGGGGGAGAAGAGATGAAAATGGCAATGAAGACTTATGTGACTCCCAGCATGATGTTCACTGTTGTTGCACAGTAATCCATAACACAGTTCTGATTGACAGTAATTCCTTAATATCTGGACAACCCTCTAATGCCCCTCTCCTTCCCACTTCTTCCCTGCTCTTGGATTTTTATGCAGCACTGGAAGTTGGCCTGGCTGTGTTAGACAGTTGATAATATTTGATTGCATTTTATCTTGTGAAAATTGTGAGTATTTTATTTTTAACTGTTGGGATTTTTAGTCTGGATTTGGTTGCAGTCTTTCATTATGGATTGATAATTATCATTGTCAGTTAATAAGCTGTAGTGGAAGACAGAGTGTAGGCAACAACAGCTTCTGTGTTTGGGAAGCTCTCTGAGGGTTAGTAGGTTGTCATGGTTGGAGTAATTATTTCATGTTGAAATTCTGCCATATGAAGAGAAAAGAGTTTGTGGAGTATTCATCTCTTGACTTGAGTGGATTTTAGAGTAGATTTTGCTTCATTTTCTTCTGGCTGAGTAGTTCTGTGTACCACAGTTAGTGTTGTGGAGCTGAGGGACTTGTAAACTACAGTTTTTTACAGGTCTATTTCAAGGAATAGAAACTTGGAGGACACTTTTTTTTGGTATGATTTGATGGAAAACATTGGGATTCAGGAGAATAATAAAAGATGACTCCTGTTTCTGTCAGTTGTTCACTGTGTTGTATCTGTGTGAGCACCCATGTGCATGTGGATGTATGCAGATGTCAGGGTGTGTGTTTTGCCTGTCTGCTTACCCCCAGGATAGTAGTTGCCCCATGGATGTTTGCCTAACTTGGTGACAGCTCCCTGGTGACCAGCAGAAATGAGGAGAAAGGCATCTGCCCACCTCATGGCTGCACCACCTACTTTGGGAGCCTGTGCTGAAAAATGCTGAGATGTGAAACAATTCCACACCTTAACTCTTAGATTAAGGATCATGATTTGTATGAAAGGCCCTCAAGGAAGTCTCCCAAAACATGAGTGTTTTTCATTGGTGGTTTTTTTTTTGTTGTTGTTTTTGTTTTGTTTTTTTTTTAATAGTAGCAAAAGACAGATTGTAATGGGACTGATTTCTGTAGGTAGGTTTTAAACTGGAGAGCTTAGTTGAAATTCACAGAATCGCAGAATTAACCAGGTTGGAAAAGACCTATAAGATAATCCAGTCCAACCTATCACCTAACACCTTCTAATTAACTAACCCCTGGCACCAAGTGCCTCATGCAGCCTCCTCTTCAACACCTCCAGGGATGGGCACTCCACCACCTCCCCAGGCAGCCCATTCCAATGCCAATCACTCTTGCTGGCAAGAACTTCTGCCTAACATCCAGCCTGAACCTGCCCTGGCACAGCTTGAGGCTGTGTCCTNCCCCAGGTCCCTCTCTGCCTGGCTGCTCTCCAGCCCCTCTGTCCTCAGCCTGTAGCACTGCTTGGGGTTGTTGTGGCCAGAGTGCAGAACCTGGCACTTGGACTTGTTAAAACTCCTGGCACTGGACTATGCCCATCTGCCCAGCCAGTCCAGGTCCTTCTGCAGAGCCCTCCTGCCCTCTAACAGGTTGACACATACTCCCAGCTTGGTGGTGTCTGCAAACTTACTGATTTTTTTTTTTTAAAGTTCAGGAAGGTATGGATGGGAGGAATCATGTTTGGGTATTTGGAAAGGAGAACCCTCACAGGCAGATCAGAAACTCACTTAGGAAACATACCTTGTCTCAAAACCTTTTGCTCTCTCCATGGTTGTGATAGTACTTCTGAGGAACTAGGAGCTGTTGAGGATTGTCAGGGAGGCATAAAGGTCAACTGGTAGGCATCAGTTTGTCTGAAGACTAACACAAACTGATGAGTGCTGAGTTGATACCACTGAGCTGAGTGGTGGTGTTGATATGCCAAAGGGACAGGATGGCATCTGGAGGGACTTGGACAGGCTGGAGAGGTGTGCCCAGGTGAACTTCATCAAGTTCAACAAGAGCAAGTGCAGGGTTCTGCAGCTGGGCTGGAACAGTTTTCACTATCAATACAGCCTGGGGGGAGGAGGTGATAGAACTCAGCTTAATAGGATCAGTTTAAAGGCTGATTTGGATTTCAGCAGAGGTTTTTTCCCACTTGTCCTCTGCATTGTTTACCTCCCTGATCATATGTAAATACTTGTCATTGATATAATCAGTTCAAGCATAATAAAGTACTTCTTGGTCAAGGCTAAGCATAGGTCAGTTGTTTTTTGGTTTTTTTTCAGTTTAAAGCATGGAGCTGCTGCTTCTAAAAATAAGTAATGATCTTAGAAATGATAGAATGATTGAATGGCCTAGGCTGGAAGAGACCTTAGAGAACATCTAACCCAACCTCCCTGCCATGTCCAGGGATGCCTCTCAACTAGACCAGGCTACTCAAGGCCCCAGCCAACCTGGTCTTGAACACCTCCAGGGAGGAGGCATCCACAGCATCTCTGGGCAGCCTGTTCCAGAGTCTCATCACCCTCATACTGAAGAGCTTCTTTCTAAGCTCCAGTCTAACCCTGCTCTCCCTCAGCTTCAAACTATTCCCTCTTGTCCTATCCCTAAACACCCTTATGAAAAGTCCCTCTGCAGCCTTCCTGGAGGATCCCTTCAGCTACTGGAAGGCAGTTATAAGGTCCTCCTGGAATCTTTACCTTTCCAGGCTGAACAATGCCAATTCCCCTAGCCTATCCTCATGGCAGAGGTGTTCCAGCCCCTGGATCATTTTTCTTAGATGTATTTTCTTAGATATTTCTAAGACATATAAATGTCTCAGAAATATTATCTTAGAAGTGCCATGAGAAGCTATCCCAGGAGAGTGCTCCAACTGCTGAGGATTGATGTCTCCAGGGGCAGGGCCTCAACCACATCCCTGGGCAACCTGTTTCAGTATTTCACCACTCTCATTGTAAAGAACTTCATCTTGATGTCCAACTTCAGCCTTCTCAATATCAGTCAATCAGTTTAATATCAGTCATGGTGATACTGAGCATTTGGAAAAAGCCAAACCTCAGATGAGGGAATAAATAACATCCTTCTGCTCAGGCATTTGCCTCTAGGATGGCCACACTCCACTCTGCTCAGGTTGAGGAGAGAGTCTCTGCATAATGGTTCCCTGTGAGGAGATGATGAGTGTGAACTGAAACACAGAAAAGTCCTCTTGTGTGAAGGGAAAGACTTGTCCAGTGTGAGGATGACTGATAGCTGAGCACTGGCACAGGTCATCTGGAGAGCTTGTAGAGTGTCCATGCTTAGAGATTTTGGGAAGAGGGCTGGGCACAGCCCTGAGCTGAGCAGTGGATACAAAGTTGGTTTTAGAAGGTTTCAGCTCAACATGAGGAGAAACTTCTTTACAGTGAGGGTGCTGGAGGCTTGGAGCAGGCTGCCCAGAGAGGTTGTGGAGTCTCCTTCTCTGGAGACTTTCCAAACCCACCTGAATGCATTCCTGTGTGGGCTACCCTGGGTGATGCTGCTTTGGCAGGGTGGTTGGACTGGATGAGCTCTGGAGGTCCCTTCTGACCTCTAAGGTTCTGTGATTCTGTGACTCTGCTGTGGCTGACTGCTTCTCATAGGATGATGCACTAGATCCTCAGTTTCACTTCAACCTCACCTGTTTTCAGATCCTGTGGTGGTTCTCTGTTGTGTCCTTCCTCAGGTTCCTCAACCATTTTTGTCATCTTCTTTGCTGCCCTTTTTTCTTTGCCTCTCTGTTCCAAGAGCACACATTGGCAAACTCCCAGGCAGATGCTTTTTATTGACTGTTTTTCTCAGTTGGTTAAAAAGCTTCTTCAGTTTATCTGCTCTGCTCTTGTGAACATTTTGGAATGAAGTGCTGCAGTGAGTGCTGTAGGGGGATGAGATGCTGGATGGAAGCAGGCACTTAATGGATGTCCTGGGGTATCCTGAGTGAGCTCATTGGAGAAGTCCTGGGGAAAACAGTTCTTGGAGCTAGAGGCAAAGATAAAAATATCCTCCTGCGGCTGAGGAACAAAGAAAGAAATATGTAGCTTTATGGGTGATGTAAGTTGTGCCAGAGAACCCTGGAACAGACTTTAAAGATGGGCGAAGTGAAGACTCTAGAGAGACCTTCTGGCTGCCTTCCAATCCCTGAAGGGATCCTATAAGAAGACTGCAGAGAGACATTTCATGAGGGTAGGTGGGGACAGGACAAGGAGGAATGGTTTGAAGCTGAGGGAGAGTGGGTTTGGATTGGATCTTAGGAAGACCAAGTGTAAGGTCCTGCACCTGGGTAGGCACAATTCCAAGCACAACTCCAGGCTGGATGGTGAATGGCTGAGAGCAGGCCTGAGGAAAAGGATCTGGTGGTCTGGGATGATGAAAAGCTCAACATGAGCCTGCAGTGTGAGTGCAGCCCAGACAGCAACTGTGTGCTGGGCTGCATTGAGAAGCGTGGCCAGCAGGGCAAGGGAGATGATTCTGACCCTTTGCTCTCCTCAGACCCCATCTGGAGTCCTGTGAGCAGTTTTGGAGCCCCCAGCACAGGGAGGACATGGAAGTGTTGGAGCGGGACCAGAGGAGGCCATGAAGGTGCTGAGAGGGCTGCAGCAGCTCTGCTGTGAGGACAGGCTGAGAGAGTTGGGGCTCTGCAGCCTGGAGAAGAGAAGGCTTCCAGGAGACCTTGGAGTGGCCTTCCAGGATCTGAAGGGGGCTCCAGGAAGGCTGTGGAGGGACTATTGATAAGGTCTGGTAATGCCAGGACAAGGGGCAATGGGTTTGAACTGGCAGAGGGGAGATTGAAAGTGGATGTTAGGAGGAAGTTGTTTGCAGTGAGGGTGGTGAGACACTGGCACAGGTTGCCCAGGGAGGTTGTGGCTGCTCCCTCCCTGGAGGTGTTCAAGGCCAGGTTGGAGGAGGCCTTGAGTGACCTGTGCTAGTGGGAGGTGTCCCTGCCTATGGCAGGGGGTTGGAACTGGCTGATCCTTGAGGTCCTTTCCAACCTTACCATTTTATGATTCTAAGAAGTTCTTCAGTATGGGACACTGGCACAGGTTGCCCAGGTAGGTTGTGGATGCTTTCTCCCTGGGAGTATTCAATGCCAGGTTGGATAAGGTGTTGAGCAATCAAGTGTAGTGTTGAGGTCTCCCTGCATATAGTGGGGAGATTGGAGTAGATGATATCTAAGATCACTTCCAACTTAAACCATTCTGTGATGACTTTGTTTTTTTAGATAGCCATCAGATGCTGATTATTTATCTGTTCCTGGGTCTGAACCCAATGCACCATATGTGTATGAAGGGAGGGGTGAGAGAATGAAGAGAGTGGAGTCATTCATCTCCTTGCTTTCGCTTGTGCACGAGAAGTCCCAGAGTAGCAGATTGAGTTTGTGCATTAAAATAAACCCAGACTGCCTGCAGGGAAGTTCTGTCTTGCTCCACTGTGAGTCCCTGCACAGCAGTATTTTGTGAACCATGCTCACCTACTAAATATGAATTTTTTTTTTTAACTCCTGTTTTTTTTCCTTTCCCCTCTGAACAGTGTTTAAATGACTTGTTTTATCTGCATGAGTCTAAGGCACAGAAATCGCTCTGATGTGAATAATACAAAGCCCAAGAGGAGTGCAGGGGGCAGAAGTAAGCACAAGGACATCAAACTGCTGGAGTGGGTCTAGAGGAGGCCATGAAGGTGATCAGAAGGCTGGAGCAGCTCCCCTGTGGGGATAGGCTGCAAAGGTTGGGGCTGTTCAGCCTAGGGAAACAGGGGCTACAGGGAGATCTTCCAGCAGCCTGATAACTGAAGGGGGCTCCAGGAGAGCTGGGGAGAGACTTTTTACAAGCGCTTAGAGTGATAGGATGAGGGGAAACAGACTGAAACTGGAAAAGGGCAGATTTTCTTCAGAGTGAGGGTGGTGAGACACTGGCACAGGTTGCCCAGGGAGGTTATGGATACCCCCTCCCTGGAAGTGTTCAAGGCCAAGTTGTATGGGGTCTTGAGGAACTTGGTCTAGAGGAAGCCGTCCCTGCCCATGGCAGCAAGGTGTAACTAGATGATCTTTAAGGTCTCTTCCAACCCAAACCCTTCTGTGTTTCTGTGATACGATTCTACAATGAGGGGTAAAAGAAGATTACCATTCTGTGATTCTATAAGTGAAGGAGACCACATGCAAAGTTGGAAGGGACCTCAAAGCTCAGCCAGTTCCAACCCCCTGCCATAGGCAGGGACACCTCCCACTAGAACAGGTCACTCAAGGCCTCATCCAACCTGGCCTTGAACACCCCCAGGGAGGGAGCAGCCACAACCTCCCTGGGCAACCTGTGCCAGTGTCTCACCACCCTCACTGCAAACAACTTCCTCCTAACATCCACTTTCAATCTCCCCTCTGCCAGTTCAAACCCATTCCCC
>WBNM01042450.1:0-15712 GCA_013399055.1 Ramphastos sulfuratus | reverse complement strand
AACCCCCTGCCATAGGCAGGGACACCTCCCACTAGTACAGGTCACTCAAGGTCTCCTCCAACCTGGCCTTGAACACCTCCAGGAAGGGAGCAGCCACAACCTCCCTGGGCAACCTGTGCCAGTGTCTCACCACCCTCACTGCAAACAACTTCCTCCTAACATCCAGTCTAAATCTCCCCTATGCCACTTCAAACCCATTGCCCCTTGTCCTGTCATTACAAGACCTTGTCAATAGTCTCTCCCCAGCCTTCCTGTAGCCCCCTTCAGATCCTGGAAGGAGCTTCAAGGTCTCCTTGAAGCTAGGATGATCTTAGAGGTCTTTTCCAATCAAAACAACTTTAGGACTTCTGTGATTAGGACAACTTGTTTTATTTTCTTGATTCTTCAATGAATTTTTAGTCTGCCTCAGAATTACGTTTATATAATAGCAGGAATAAATTACCACTTCCCCCTCCCCCCCCAGCAAACTGTAGTGCCTGCAATATTTCATAATTTGGAAGTGGCACATGAATATTTTTTTTTTTTTTGCTAATATCCTTTAATCCAGAGTCAAAGCTCAACATTTTCTCTTCCATTGTGACATTATAACAACGAATTCTTCACCCAAGCATTGGATTAACCCATTTGGCATTTCACATTCTGACAATTAATGGCTTCCATTTAGTTCCTTCTTTTAAGCTTGTAGCTTTTCAGCAGTCCTGACCTGTTCCTTACCATGGAATGAAGCTAATCATCCATCTTGTTATAATGAGGCCAATTGTTCTGTTCATGTGGCAGTTTCTTAACTAACCTAAGAGGTTCTGGACTGAGAGTTTCTGGAGGCAAGGTTAATTTTTCTCTTCATTTTTTCTTGTCCTTATTCTCAGGGCCTTACATTAATGTGTTGGAAGAGGATAATAAATTACTTTCACTTTCCTCATTGTACTGTCCCTTTGAAAAGGGGTTTGAATTTGGTCCTTATTCCTTTGTCAAGTTGTATTCCACAAGGATGAGCCACTCTCAGTCTTTAAACACTTTTTTTTTTTCCTGCTACAAGGTCAACCTGTCTGTTTTTTCTTCCTCAAGGGATTCAGGAGAGTGATGGTTGCTTCTGGTGCTGTGCCAAATTGCACATTTCCATGGCTCCCTTTCAAGGGAGAAAGCAATTGGAAGGTTTCAGCTTGTGTTTGTGTTTACCAGGAGGTAGAGAAGGCCGATGGCATCCTGGGGGGCATCAAGAAGTGTGGCCAGCAGGTCAAGGGAGCTTCTCCTCTTCCGTGGTGAGGCCACATCTGGAGTATTGTGTCCAGTTTTGGATTTCCTAGTTGAAGAAGGGCAGGGACTTCTGGAGAGGGGTACAGAAAGGGGCTACAAAGACGGTTAGGGGACTGGAACATCTCTCGTATAAAGAAAGGCTGAGAGAATTGGGGCTTTTTAGTCTGGAAAAGATAAGACTGAGGGGGATCTCCTCAATGCCTTTAAATGCTTAAAGAGTGAGTATCAGGAGGATGGGACCAGTGTGTTTTCAGTGGTGCCCAGTGACAGGGTAAGGGTTACTGGGCACAAACGTGTTCAACACCAGGAGCTCTGTCTACACATGGGGAAGAATTTCTTTAAGATTGGTGGGGCACTGCAGCAGGCTGCCCAGAGAGGTGGTGGAATCTTCATTTCTGGAGATGTTCAAACCCCACCTGGATGTGTTCCTTTGTGACCTTCTTTAGGTGAACCTTCCTTGGTAGAAGGGTTGAACCCTGCAGAGGTCCCTTCCAACCCCTACTATACTGTGATGCTATGAAATCTTATTCTAGCATACTTCTGGGGTTTGCATCAAACCCACACTTAGTTCATCTTACAGTTGAATATCTTCTTTCCCTGGCATGCAGTAAACCTTTTGTAAGTTTCTGTTGTGGATGGGAGTGTAGAATCAGCTAACAGAATGTTTGAGTGTGTTTTTTGTATTTTGGATGCAGTTATATATATATATATATATATATTTTTTTTTTTTTTTCCTTAGCATACACCCTTACAGATCTATATTGAAGAAAAGGAAGATACTGCTTTACCTACAGATCTCTCCCCTGTGATCAACTCTTGTCTCCATCTGCTTTCAAAGAGCCTTCTCATAAGTGTAGATCTTGTTTAGCAACTCCTTGTGCCTGCTAAAGGTTTTTTTGGGTTGTTAAAGATTTTTGTGTAACAGTTGAGAGTGGTTGGATTTCTTCTTTTTTTTTTGTTTTTTCTTTTTTTCTCCCCCCTCAAGTGTGACCAAAAAAATTCCACCCAGGTGCATATTTTTGCTTTGTGTGAAGCAGCTGTTCCCATTGTGTGCATTGGCAGCTCAGTAGTGCTTTTTAAATCCATAATGAGTTTGGAGTTGGTTGGCATTTGTTCTAGAGGTGGCCTTAACTAAATGACCAGCAAAGCTGCTTAATAGGAGAAATCCAAGCCTGGGGGAGTGTCACATTCTCTTAATTGGAAGTCTTGCAAAACAGAGGCTTTAAGCAGGTGAATAGGGGAAAAGAGAGCTTTAGCCTGAGTGGGTTAGGAAGTTCCCCCTCCCCACTATTTGAAATTCACCAGACTAGCGTGGATGAAAGCTGGAGATCTGTTTACAGCATGGTAACATTTAGAAGCATATATACACAATACATTTACAAATATTTACAATTAGAAATAGTACAGAAATCCAAACTCCCTCCAGGACAAAGAAACTGCCCAGAAGGGCTCAAAGCTACTTTCTCCCTTTCTATCTCAGACAGGCAAACAAACCCAAAAGGCAGCAAAGCTTTACCTGTTAGTTGTTAGCTGAGATTGGAGGAGAAAGATTAGAACAGGTTGAAGGAGAAACAATTAGAGCAGGACCTAGGACAAAATGAGGAAAAATTGTTTGCATTTTGGCTTTTTCTTCCTCTCAGCAAACCAATGAACAATATAGACCTCATCATTATGTTCTTTTCACAACCAATGATCTAATTTCTCTCATTGAAATATTTTAATTAACCTCAAACCAGCACAGTGGAGAAATAAAAACCTGAATAACCCAAATCTCTCTGCAACAGAACAGAGTGCCCTGGCTTCTGGATTTTGTGTGGCAGCAGAAGGGCTTTACTCCAGCCAAAGATGCTTCTTGCACTTTGAGGCTTTGTGGATGGCTTTTGTTGCCTTTTCCTCTCCTTGGCTTTCACAGCTCTTGATAATGCCTGAGGGTCTGTGGTCTGAGCTGTCTGCTCAGAGTGTAGAGGGCACTTGTAATATGCTGAGTGTGGCTGNCCCTCTGAGGATCTTCATGGTCCTCCTCTGGCCTTGGCTTGCTTGGTGGTGCCAGGCCAAACCAGCCCAGGGATCAGAAATCACATGCTGCTAGGCTTCTCAAGGTGTTTGGAGGAGGAAGGCAGGAGGGTTCCTGGGCAGTCCTACCCCTTGACCCCAATAAAAGGCCAGGAGTGCTCGTCAGCATTTCAGCTGGTCATTTTCCTGATGCTTAGGTTACTTATTGATGGGACTGGTTTAGATCCAAGAAATATATTGTCCTGCTGATTTATTCTCCGACGGTGCAGGGACCATTCAGAGTTCAATGATTTCTTGTAACTGCTGCCTGGCAGGATGGATTGAGGTCTATTCGGGGTGATAGTTTGTCAGGTCCTGCTATGCTTGCAGCAGATTATGTTGATGTGCTTTCAAGTGAAAGGGTCAGGAAAGAAAGAGAAAGGAAAAAGAGCAGGATTAGTATAATGTTTAACCTTGCCCAAAACAAAACCAATGGAAGGAAAAAAAGTACCCCATGCTTTCAGTGCACCAAATGTTAGAGCTTTGAAGATATTTGATGGAAACTCCTTTTTTTTTTTCTTTTTTTTCCTTTTCTTTTTTCTTGTTGCTGTTGCAAAGATTCAACATTAGAATTGGCTTGAAACAGACTTTCTTTTTTTTCCCAGCAGCTTCCTGGACTGTAGATTGGGAAGGGCAAAGTACACAAACTGTTTTAATGCAAAAAAGGCCAAAACCCCCTGTTACTTACAGCCTTCTTTGGTACTGAACCATCAAATCAGAAAGCTAAATGAAAAAATGCTGATTTGATAGCAATGATCAACATTTGAGTGTTCTGGATTTCTAGAAATGTACAGTTTAGTTTTAGGTAATATTTAATCATTCCTTATCAATACCTTGACATTTAGTGTAGGAATTTTTAATCTCCTGTGAGTTAAAAATAGCTGAATTTCACTTGAAAGAATTGGGTAAAAGGAAATGTTGGTTTTTTGGGTGCCCCTGTGTTTGGTGTGGGGCTCTGGGTACCCCTGTTTTTTTTTTTATATATATATATTTTTTTTTTGTACCCTATTGTGCCTTTCTTGGGTGCCTTTTTTTTTCTTTGAGAGGTCTAGAGGTATATAGAGGCATATAAATTCTTTTCAAAGCTTTAGAAGGAAAAAAAAAAGTAAATGTGAGCTGTGCTCATTTTTGCAGTCTGAGGTGACTTTTAATACAATTTTCAGTGAATGAATTGTTGCTATCTACTTAAATCTGGAAATGAGCTCAGAAGAATGATCCAAGCTGCTCAGCCTTGTCCAGAAGGGAGTAAGAGATAAGTGTGGCAAGGACAGGATGCTCCAGTGCTGGGCTGATAAGACTGGAATGTGAGCACCTGTGGCAGAGGCAAGTGGAGCTCAGGGTACAGCACAGTTTGAGATAAAGGAGAAGCAGATCCATGACTTGTTTTGATCAAAGGAAAATATTTTGATGGCTAAGAGGAGAATTTACCAAAAAAATAGATCTAGTAGTGGTGTATTCGACTTGAGCAGTGGTTTTCTGCTATGTTATTGGGTGCCTTTACTTTAGTACTGTGCCTTTGCCACCAGCCTGAGCCCCTTGTCACTCCTCATGGAATAAATTGACCATTGGAGTCTTGTGACACTGCTGCTGCTGTCTCTATCAGCTACTGCAGCAGGAGCTGCTCTTCTGTCCTTTTAAACTGAACTCACTCCTTCAGCTAAATTCCAGCCTTTTCCACTCTCTCATCCTATTTTACAGCCTGAAGCCCAGGTCTTGGATTTGACCTTTGCCTTTACTTCAGCCCAATTCTACTTTGCAGTGGGACCTGCCAGATTCATGTGATGATATGTGAATGGAGAGTGCTGGAATTGGAATATTTTGAAAAGAATGATGTCAATGAAAAATGAGCTGCTGGCCTGGAAGGCTGTCAGCAGGGCACAGCACCAGACATGGCAGGGCTCATTGGGTCAGCAGCCACTGAGAGAAGCACAGGGGGTGTGGAGAGCAGACAGCTGGGGAGGACTGATGGTGAAATACTGTGCTGAGGGCAGAGCCTCAATTCTGTGAGTGTGAGATGTTGGGGGAGCTTCCAGTACGTGGAGTGCTGTGCTGTGAGCTGTCACTGCAGACTGCAGCTCTGTCACCCTGTGCTCTGAACGAGTCATAGCTACACATGCACATTTATCAATGATGGGTTCAGTTGGTAGGTGAAAACTTCTACAGTTCCCTCTGTCTTTGTAGATGCTGAAGCCACAGGACAGTATTCTGTCACCTGGGTTGTAGCATGACTTGGATGGATCAGAATCAGAATTGTTTTGGTTGAAAGAGACCTTCAAGATCATCAAGAGCAACCCTAACCTAAGACTACCATTGCCGTTAAACTGAAAGTGCCATCTCCTTTTGAACATCTCCAGGGATGGCAACTTCACCAGTCCCTAACATCTAAACCAGTTTGTACCACAGCACCCCTAAAAATGCCTGTTGCTCCTGAATGAAGTGCCACACAGCTGTCTTGGATGAGGGCCTCTAAAGTAGGGCAGAATCTGATGTCTCGTTATATCGCAGGCGCTTTGAATACAAAGGCTTGCAAAGATGCTGAGGGGACTGAAACATCTCTGTGGTGAAGAAAGGCTGAGAGACCTGGGGCTGATTAGTCTGGAAAAGAGCAGACTGAGGGAAGATCTCATCAATGCTGATCAATACTTAAGGGGTGGGTGTCAGGAGGATTGGACCAGGCTTTTCTCAGTGGTGCCCTGTGACAGGACAAGGGGTAACAGGCACAAACTTGAACATGAGAAATGCCATCTAAATTTGAGGAGAATCTTTTTCAAGGGTGAGAGAGCACTGCCTAGAGAGGTGGTGGAGTCTTCATCTCTGGGAATGTTCCAAACTTACCTGGACATGGTCCTGTGTGACCTTCTCTAGGTGAACCTGCCTTGGCATGGGGGTTGGACTCAATGAGCTCTAGAGGTCCCTTCTAGCCCCTGTTGTGCTGTGAATACTGACTGAAACAATAACCAGGCCAACCCTGGCTTTGCAGGGAACTGGTGTGAAATGTCAGAAGAAAGACTAGAGACACCTAGGACACATCAGAATTCCAGTCAAAAGCACATCTGTTGTTGTGCAGGTTGTGGGGAGTTACAGGATCACAGGATGTTAGGGGTTGGAAGGGACCTCTGGAGATCTTCCAGTCCAACCTCCCTGCCAGAGCAGGGCCAGAGAATCTGGTGCAGGTCACACAGGAACACATCCAGACAGGGCTGGAAAGGCTTTGGAGAAGGAGACTCCAACTCTCTGGGCAGCCTGTAACACTGCTCATCTTATTTTATAGCACCCAACAGAATGTTCTAGTTCCTGGAAATGTGGTGAGGGGGCTCAGCGGAATCTCTTGGTTAATATTTTCCTTCTGCTGCTTCCTTCTGTTAAGAAAGACTGGGAGCAATCTTCCTGATGCCCATAGGTTTATAGGTCTTTATTTGAAGCAGGAGCACAGGATGTGAGAAATGCAGCCTGGACACTCATCCTTTTTGAAGGAAGTCCAACCTGCTTCTGAAGAGTCAAGGAATGGATGTTTATAAACGTTCTTGGTAGGCTTCTACAGTTAAGTTTTCATTAAGCTTTGTTTAATGGGAAGTGATGTGACATAAGCATCAATTCCTGGAGCATTTAAGTGTTTCTGATTCATTGCTTCTCTCTATTTTCAAGAAAATTGAGTTTTAGTAGTTAAGAGTCTGTACACCAGGGGCTTCTTCATTAATCTTGTTACTGAGCTCTCTGGAGCCATTAGGATTTTATAACTCCCTGATGAAAGAAGAGCCTCTAGATCTGCTCTACAAAGAACACAGGAATATGAATTTCTTTCTTTTTTTTTTTTTTACCCTTTTGTCAATAATGAGCAATGGTAGTGGTTAAAACTTCTATTGTATTGCTGCTCTAGGAAACCAGATTGTAGAATTTTCTGTCTGTGCCTCTGAATGGATTTTTTTTTTGTTTGCTCTTGTAAGCTTTAACTAGGCAGAGGTATTTAAGACCTACTGAAGCAGTGTTGCAGAGCTCAGTATTACCAAAGCAAGTGTTGATTGTAAGTGTGGCTGCCCAGACAAGCAGAAAGATGATGCAGGTTAAGGTTAAGACCAGACCAGGCTCATCTTCAGAAGGCTGTGTGGCTGTTCAGCAAGGTCTGGACAGACTGGAGAGCAGGGCAAAGGGGAACCTCAGGAACCTAATGAGGTTCCACAAGAGTAAGTGTAGAATTCTGCACCTGGGGAGGAACAAAATCCTGCACCAGTACAGATCAGGGATTGACCTGCTGAGAAGCAGCTACATGGCAAAGGGCCTTGGAGCCTTGGGGGACAATAAGCTGTGGTCTTGTGGCCAAGAAGGCAAAGAGTTTCCTGGGGTATGTTTAGAAGAGTGTGGCCAGCAGGTCTAGGGAGGTTCTCCCCCTCTACTCTGCGCTGGTGAGACAACATCTGGAATATTGTGTCCAGTTCTGTGCTGCCCAGTTCAAGAGGGACAAGGATATACTAGAGAGTGTCCAACAGAGGCTAGGTGGATGATGAAAGGACTTGGAATGTCTGTCTGAGGAAAGACTGAGAGACTTTGGGCTGCTTAGCTTGGAGAAGAGAAGGCTGAGAGGGGATCTGATCAATGTCTGTAAATATCTGAGGGGTGGGTGTCAAGAAGAAAGGGCCAGGCTCTTTTCAGTGGTGTCCTGTGATGGGACAAGGGGCAATGGACACAAACAAACACAGGAAATTCCACCTCTACGTAAGGAGAAACTTTAGACAAAATCATAGGATGCCAGGATGAGGGATAATAACTTCAGTCTGAAAAAAAACTTGATTTACATTAGATGTAAGGAAGAAGTTCTTCACTGAGAAAGGTGGTGAGGCACTGGAAGAGGTTGGCCAGAGACCAGTCTTGGCTTTGCAGGGGACTAGTGGCAAATGTCAGAAGAAAGACTAGAGAGAGAAAGGATGCATCAGAATTCCAGTCTGCTCCAGCAGGCTGTGGGGAGTTACAGGATCACAGAATGTTAGGGGTTGGGAGGGACCTCCTTAGATCATCCAGTCCAACCCCCTGCCAGAGCAGGACCAGAAAATCTAGTGCAGGTCACACAGGAGCACATCCAGACAGGGCTAGTAAGTCTCTGAAGAAGGAGACTCCACAACCTCTCTGGGCAGCCTCTGCCAGGGCTCTGGGACCTTTACACTCAAGAAGTTCTTCCTCATCTTGAGTTGCAACTTCCTGTGCATATCCATTGGCCCTTGTCCTATGCTAGGGCACAACTGATAAGAGTTTGTCCCCTCTCTCTTGACCTCCATCCTTCAGCTATTTATAAACATTGATTAGATCCCCTTTAACTCTTCTCTTCCCCAGAGCAAACAGCCCCAGGTTCCTCAGCTTCTCCTCACAGGGCAGTGCTCCAGCCCCTTCAACATCCTTGTAACCCTCCACTGGACTCTCTCCAGAAGATCCCTGTCCCTCTTGAACTGGGGAGCCCAAAATTGAATGCAATATTCCAGGCAGAGTAGAGGGGGAGGAAAACCTTTTTCTATCTACTGGACACACTCCTCTTAATGCACCCCAGGGGGCTCTTAATGCACCTCATCTGTAGAATTATTGAAAGGCAGCTTGGATGAGGCCTTGAGCAATTTGGTCCAGTTGGAAGGTGTCCCTGCCCATGGCTGGGTGGTAGGGACTAGATGATCTTTAATGTCCCTTCCAGCCCAAAGCATTCTATGATTTGATGATCTCAGTAAGTTGCTTTTGTCTCCCAGCCATTGGAGAGTGTCAGCTGTTGCTGTCAGTGGGAACTGCACTGTTTTCAGCATGGAAATGAAATCTCTCTAATAAACACACTCATTGAACGTTGAGGTCATCTATGGGCTTTGTTCTGGAAAGTGTAGTTTTGAGACAAAAGCAGTAGCAGACAGAGAAATTACAGCCTGGCAGAGAGAACCTGTAGGACTCAGTCAAGCATATTAAATGGAAGTTAATTTTTGCTGCCTCTAATAATCACGTTCTAAAATAAATAAATTCATTTAGCTCATTCTGAGCAGCTGATTCTTTGACACTGTTAGTCATAGAAAACCTGACCTCTGTTAGTCCACTGGGTTATATTTAGTATCTGCAAAGCAGCCTCTGATGCAGTTAAGAAAGGGAAATATTTGGGTTTTTTTGTGCTAGAAGGGAGTGTTTCAGTAACAGGATTGTTTCTAATGCCTGCTGAAGGGACCTCATACTTTACATAAACAAGAGAGGTTCAAGTTGTTTTTTCATTCATTTCTTTTTGCTTCAAAACTTTGGGAGCATCACTGATGACTGGAGTGAGAAATAGGAATTTTAATGAAAATATTTCTTTGCTGGAACGAAGTGAAAGTGTCAAGTTCCAGAGGGAGCTTCCTCTTTGTGGTACAGTCATCTCTAGCTGCACCAGTACAGATTGGATGTTGACCTGCTGGAAAGATGCTCCATGGAGAAGGGCCTTGGAATCCTGGTGGGCAATGAATTATCCATGGGACAGCAATGTGCCCTTGTGGCCAAGAAGGCAAATGGTCTCCTGGGCTGCAGCAAGAAGAGTGTGGCCAGCAGGTTGAGATAGGTTCACCCCCTCCATCCTGGGGGGTGGACAGCTAGAGTATTGTGTCCAGTTCTGGGCTCCCCAGTTCAGGAGGGTCAAGGATATGTTGGAGAGAGTTCAAGAGGGGCTAGGAGGATGATGGAGCATCTGTCTGCTGAGGAAAGACTGATAGACCTGGGGCTCTTTATGCTGGAGAAGNCAGGCTGCAGAGCCCCAACTCTCTCAGCCTGTCCTCACAGCAGAGCTGCGATTCTATGATTGGGAGCTGCATGCGGTGTGTTGCTGTAGCATGTAGCTGAGAAACTGTCTTCAGCTGAGTAGTTGGGGTTGCAAAGATCATTAAACAGTGGTGCTTCGGAATCTTGGAAGCCTCTCTATAAGGTTGTGTGGGGCAAGGCCTTGGGGCAGTAAAGAAGACGACTGCAGAAGCCTTCACCTGGAATCACAGGGAAGTGGTGTTATGAATTATGCAAAATTAATAATCAATGTTTATGTTTATATCCAGGTGAAGGTTGTTAATAACTATGAAAACTGCTTGTTAACATTAAATCTTGCTAGGAAACTTATTTACAAGGTTTGAAACACAGGGTTTGGATACTCAGACACACAGGGAACAGGCAAAACTAAAACACTTTAAGAAATAACCATCAAATGCAAATGTTTAAACTGGGAGGAGGTTCTTAGTTTCAATTATACCTCTTGCTCAGCAGGGGACTTGAGGCTCCTTTCTGCTACTAAGGCAGAAAGGCACAATGGAATCTAGTTGTGGAATTTCTTAGAGAGAGGCTTTGAATATTTACTCACAAAACAGTATCAGGCAGTACCCAAAACTTGAGGGGAATTCTGTTGGTGTCTTGAGAGTCATTGCAGACACAGCAGAGCATAATGTGTAGAGCAGGCAAACAGAAGTAAGGGGGCATGTGGCAAAAGCCTCTTTGTTGTTTGTCTGAATGCAGTGGCCCTTTGAGCACACAGATTCACCAATCAGAAAGGCACTTTGCCAGACTTGCCATGTTAGCCAGGAGCTTGCTTTCCCTTTTTTTGGGGAAAAACAAGTCTGGGCAAGTCTTGGCCCCTCAAGGTGGCTGTCTCCAAGCCTTTTGTCTTCTCCCAGTGCTCTGCTTCCCCCCCCTTCTGCAGAGGGAGGGGAACCACAGGGCCATGCCTGGCCAAGCCAGCACATCTGTCTTCCATGACAATTGACCCAAATCAAAATATCTTAGGATCATAGATTGGTAGGGGTTGGAAGGAACCTTTGGAGGTTGTCAAATCCAAACCCCCCTGCCAAAGGAGGATAACCCAGGGCAGGTCACACAGGAACACCTCCCTGGGCCTTGGAAGTCTCCAGAGAAGGAGTCTCCACAACCTCCCTGGGCAACCTGCTCCAGGGCTGCAGCACTCTCACAATGCAAAAGTTTCTTCTCATGCTGAGGTGGAACTGCCTGTGTTGCAATTTGTATCCATTGCCCCTTTCATACAATAACTTCTTTGTATTATGGGATATTTGGTTTACTTTTTTCTCAGATGTTTGCTGGTGTCATTAGAAGTCCCTTGGAAATCCAGTACCAGAGAAGTCAAGTAAAGAGCCTTTATTATGCCAGTTGGCTAGTAAAGGATAAATACTGGTATTGGGAGGGGGGAAAAATGAGCTTTACACTGGAATAATACTTTAAGGGGGGGAAAAAAATGTTACAAATACAATCCCAGGGTAGAACTGGACATTTATCAATACCATTGCTTTGCAGCGAAACAGACCACTTCCTTTTTGTAATTGCTGGGGTGACAGCAGCAAATTCCTTCTCTGCAGCCTCTTTCTGTACTGCACTGCTGGCTGAGGCTCCTTTGTGCTCAGAAGGATGGTTCCTGTTCCCTCCCTATAACTTGTTACTGCCTTGGTATTGGCACCTTAAGAGTGATGGGGAGATGTTGTCTGGTTGAGGGAAAAGCCAGATATTTCACCTAGGAAAGAAAAAGTTAGGAAAATATATTCGCTGCTTGGTATTGTTTGAAAAAGCAGATCAGAAAGGAAGAGATGACTCACAACTAGGTTGTATTGACCCTGTCTGCCTTAACTGAGCAGGTTTTAGTTCTTTCAGGCATGTGTTCTTTCCACCAGACATGAAATCAGTATTAAAAGCTGTCCTGACCCTGATTTGGAAAGAAATTACTGAAGTATGTTACATCTGAAGAGCCTTTGCTTTGTGTGGATTTCAGTCATTGTAGGAATGGATGATGTTGAAAACCAGAGGTTATTGCTCTGGTTCTTTTTTACCTCACTTCCAATTAAACCTGATTTCTGTTCCCATAGCATCAACTGCTTGCGTGCTGCTCAGTCCAGCCCTGGCTGTTCCTGGCTGTTTTCTGGGGGACTCTGTGGCTGTTGCCACACTTTCTGCACTACCTGCCCCTGCCCAAGCTGTGCCAGTGTCTCACCACCCTCACTGTCAAGACCTTCTTCCTAATCTCCAGTCTAAATCTTTCCTCTTCAAGCTTCAATCCATTCCCTTTTGTCTTGTTGCTACAAGCTCTGGTAAAAAGTCTCTCCCCAACTTTCTCATAGCTCCCTTCAGGTACTGGCAGGCTGCTCTAAGCTCTCCCTGGAGCCTTCTCTTCAGGCTGAACAGCCCCAACTCTCCCAGATTTAAAAGTCTTTGGGCTGTGTGTGGGATGGTCAGGCAGCTGAATTTTTTCCCAACTCATGGAATTGAGGTTCTGTTTGCTGTGCATGGAGACAGGCTTCTCTTCAGTACCCCTAGGGACTGGAAACATCATTTTTATCCTGTTGGAACTACAGGCTCTGTCAGGCTGCTGAAGTTGTTCTCAATTAATTCAAGGCAGTCCAATTCAGAAGGGAATAGCTGCTGCTGCTGGAGCCCATTTTTCTTCAAGTGTTGCCCTATGCTGGTTTCCAGCTGTTCCTGTGCCTCTTTGGGGAGCTAGTGGGGTTCATTGAGATCATCTATCTCAAAAGGAAATGCTTGACTCAGTGTCTAGTTGAGTGATTGGAGATTTTCACCCCCACACAACCCCCCTGAGTTAATACCCACTTAGCTAATTATCTCTCAATGTACATGATCATCCTTTCCAGTCCAGTAATTAAAGAAAATTAAGTGGAACCTTGCTAATTTGCACTAATGTTGGGAGCAGCCTATTGCCAATTAGTGGGTTGTGTGAATTAGTGCAAATGAAAACAAGAACCTTTTCCAAAGGGTAGGGTAATGTGTGCTGAACCTTAGCCAGCAGGGCCACTGTTGTTACACTGCCAAGAACTCACCTGCACACGCAGAGCAGGCTAAGGTGGAATAAACTGAGGACAAAATCTTGCCTTTGGTAACTGTGTAAAAATTACTATATTCAAGTCATAGAATCATAGAATGGTAAGGTTGGAAGGGACCTCATGAATCATCTAGTTCCAACCCCCTGTCATAGGCAGGGACACCTCCCACCGGAACAGGTCCCTCAAGGCCTCATCCNTGCAGGACCTTACACTTGGTCTAAAGTCATCTGATACCCTTTGAATACCATTCTCCTCTTTTCTAATAGAGTTCAGTGAGGAGATTGAGAGGTGATCTCATTCATGTGTGTAAGGATGTGCACAGGGCATTGTAAGGAGGACAGAGCCAGGCTCTGCTCAGTGATGTCCAATGATGGGACAAGAGGCAGTGGGTGCAAGGTGGATCATAGAGTTTTATATGCAAACATAAGGAAAAAAAAGTTCTATTGTGAGGGTGACAAAAAAAGTGGAGTAGGCTGCCCAGAGAGGTTGTGGAGTCTCCTTCTCTGAAGACATTCAAAACCTGCCTGGATGCATCCCTGTGTGATCTTCTCTAGTAGGAGGGTTGGACTAGAAGATCTTTTGAGGTCCAGTCCAGTCCCAGGACAATGAGACCTTTGGAGATCTCCCTACATTCTAATAGAACTGAGGTTTCTCCTCTTTTGAAGCAGCTGCAGGATCCAGCAGAGTTTCTTGCTTTGGTCCATTTGAGCAGCGAGGGTTGCCAGCACAGTTTTTCTGCTTTGATCCTTTTGAGCTGTTGCAAGGGGCTGAGAAGCTGGAACAAAACAGCCCTTCTGAAAACCCAGTGCAAGGTAAAGATCACCAACTGCTGGATTTTCAGAATTCCCATTACCTTTCCCTCCTTTAAAATGGTTTTGTTGCCAGTTCCCCTTTGTGACTGCATTACAAACCCAGTCCTAATCTTTCTTTCACACGGCTTCCCCTGCAATGCTGTTCTTGTTGCCAGAGCTAATCCCACGCTTCCCAGACATTCAGTTTTCACTTGGACTTGCCTAGAGCCTAGAAAGCAGGCTGCCTTCTCACCCAAATCCCTTGGACTAACTCTGCCCATAGCTTTTGGCAGGACTGCTGTCCAGATCCCAGTAGAATCCTAAAGCCCCTGATGATCACAGGCTCAACTCCTGGCCATTGCCAAGAAGTCAGGTGGCACTTCAAAGCTTCTTGTTAAGAAGCAAAAGGCTCTTTTGGCACATTTGGAACTCTCTCTCTCCATCACATGCACACCAAATACTGGCAGTCTTCACCTTCAGCTGTTCTTTATCCTCGTGGTTTTGCACCTGACCTGAGAAACTTGGTGAGAAACAAGTGAGAATTATCTTGCACCAAAGTTTACCAGACTCCTAGTTTCAGGCACCAGCTTCTTGTTGTTTTCTGTTACTTTTGAGGATCACAACAACAAATGGGAAGCTGGAGGAGTTTTTCCTAGCTGTGTTTTCATCCTCTGCTTCTGAAATGAGTTAAATTTACCTCTGAAGTCGAAATAATACCTTTGCAGTGATCCTCTCTAGTAGCTCTGCATCTTTCCAGGCTCCCTCTCAATCCAGTCTGAAGTGAGCTGAACTTTTATTTCCTGGGTTCTCTCCAGTCCCAGTAACACAAACTGATTGAAATCTTGATGTCTATGAATTTCCAGAGCTCCAGCTCTCAGAAAGGAAGGTGAAATGCTGAAGCAGTCACATCTGTGGTCCATGACCTGATGGAAAGGCTATGACAGTCTGTGAGGATGTTCTGCTTTTCAGCTTAGGCTACCTCATGTTTTTTTTTTCTGTTGAGACAACTTGTTACAGGATTCATAGAATGGTTTGGGTTGGAAGGAGCCTTAAAGATTGTCCAGTTCCAACACCCCTGCTATGGACAGGGACAACTTCCACTAGCCCAGGTTGCTCAAGACCTCATCCAGCCTGGTCTTGAACATCTCCAGGGTTTTCACACATCCACAACCTCCCTGGGCAACCTGTGCCAGTGTCTCACCACCCTCACAGTCAAGACCTTCTTCCTAATCTCCAGTCTGTCTTCCCTCTTCAAGCTTCAATCAGTTCCCTTTTGTCTTGTCACTACAAGCTCTTGTATAAAGTTTCTCCCCACTTTCTTGTGGCTCCCTTCAGGTATTGGTAGGCTGCTTTAAGCTCTCCCTGGAGCCTTCTCTTCTTTAGGCTGAACAGCCACAACTCTTCCAGCCTGTCCCCATAGGGGAGATTCCTTTGATCATCTTTGTGGCCTTCTCTGGAGCTGTGCCAGCAATCTGATGTCTGTCTTATGCTGGGGGCACCAGAATTGGGTGCTGTATTTGAGGTTTCAATCTCCCCTCTGCCAGTTCAAACCCATTGCCCCTTGTCCTGTTATTGCAAGACCTTCTCAGTAGTACCTCCTTAGCCTTCCTGTAGCCCCCTTCAGATCCTGGAAGTCTTCTCTTCTCCAGGCTGCAGAGCCCCAATGCTTGAAGCTGCTCATTTTGTCTAATGTAAATAAAGGACAACAGAAAGTAGGAAGCTAATGAGGGCTGCAGAACTTGAGATGTGAAGCAGGAGTGAAGGAACTTTTGACCACAGGTCCCCTCAGGTGATGCCAGGTCTGCTGGCAGC
>WBNM01042447.1:0-20309 GCA_013399055.1 Ramphastos sulfuratus | reverse complement strand
ATTCTGTGATTCTATGATCATTTTCAAGAGCTCACCAATGAGATAGAATTATTACTATTTGCTAAATTTGAGATACGGTAAACGGAAGATTTTACTCTTAGTTGTATTCTCCAGCTTCAATCACGATGTAAACTTAAACCTGTTTTCAGGTACTGTTTAGANCTGTTCCACTGTCTCACCACCCTCACTATAAAGAACTTCCTCCTAACATCCAGTCTAAATCTCCCCTCTGCCAGTTCAAACCCATTGTCCCTTGTCCTGTCATTGCAAGACCTTGTCAATAGTCCCTCCCCAGCCTTCCTGTAGGCCCCTTTCAGATACTGGAAGGCTACTATAAGGTCTCCTGGAAGCCTTCTCCTCTCCAGGCTGAAGAGTCCCAACTCTCTCAGTCTGTCCTCATAGCAGAGCTGCTGCAGCCCTCTGAGCATCTTCGTGGCCTCCTCTGGACCTGCTCCAACACTTCCATGTCCTTCCTGTGCTGGGGACTCCAGAACTCTACACAGGACTCCAGATAGGGTCTGACGAGAGCAGAGTAAAGGGGCAGAATCACCTCCCTTGCCCTGCTGGTGACGCTGTTAAGGTGGCCTAGTTTAAGGTGACCTAGTTAAGGTGAACTAGTTTATGTTTTTAATTTCTTTATTCATGGACATAAGCTACTGATTAAAGCAAACCCTTTCACCAGCAGCAATTTGGAGACCAGGTTGTAGTAGCACTATAAAGCCAAGTAGAAAGTAATAGCACCAACCAAAGTGTGCTAACCCAACCTAATCAGTGTCCTTACTTACATGTAGCCACATCTGCTTTTCAATCAAAGTACTTTTTATTTTTCTGGCTAAGTTGAGACACCAAGGCTTAGGCAAGACAGAGTAGTTCCATCTTCTTTTACCCCTAGATGCAACTAAAATGTCCTAGAGCAAAAACTAAGTATTACTGTGATTAAAAGTAGCAGCTCTGTCAGACAGACAGAAAACCAAAGCAAATTGGCACAGAAGCTGAAACAGGAAAAAGCCCAGAGTGATTTGGATCATTTCTCTTTCAGCAAGAACTGTTCCATTTAGAGTGCAGCTCACACAGGGCCAGGAGACATGCCTAAAAAAGCCAGATTTACCTTGCTCACGTTTGTATAATAAACAGGCACACTAAGGATGCTCAGTGTGCAGTTTGAGGCTGGGTGGTGCCTTTAACACCACCAAGACTTCCAGGAGCTAGTGTGTCCAGGAGGCGTACTGGAAAGTGTAACCTTTGTATTTCATACCCATAATCCTGCATTCCCTATAAAACTGGCTGTAGAGTCAGTATCTTCCCCTTTTCCCTCATCTCTCTCCACCTGGGAAGGATGCCCAGGGTCTTATCTCCCGCAGAGGAGGCCTGGATGTTGGCCTTGGGGATGCTGCCAGTTAGGTCTGAAGGCGCTGAGCTGAATTTTGTGCTGTGTCACAAATGTTTTTGCTATGGGGGTAGAGAAGCATGGTAGGGAGGGGGTATTTGAAGCCTGTGGAATTGAGGCCTGGTAGGGTTAAGGCTTTGGAAAGTTCTAGCCTTACGAGGCTGATGTAGGTCCAGGTCAGAGGACGGGGCCAAGGCTGGATATGAATGTGTGCATTTTGCATGCTTTGCTACACTCACTGCTATGTAGAACTGTATTGCTGTAGCTTGTGAACTGCTTCTCCATTTAAACTTTCCAATTCTCCAACCAATTGTGTGTGAGCATTACTCTTTTGTCCCTTTTGGAGCAACAGAGCAATCTGTCTGCTCATTGAACCACCACACTTAGCACTTACACATTTAAGCCATACCTGTTAAGTCGCTCTAACACAGAATCATCAGCTAAAGAGATCTCATCAAGGAGAAAAAATCCTTCTTCTTTCATTGCTAAAACCAGAGGTCCATCACACCACTCAAAGAGTCTAGAAACATCAGATTCCTCCTAAGAAAAGGAAAAAGGAAGTGAAAAGTCATTAATGGTTGCTTCTTTTTGCTTCAATGGCCACAATACCCAAACCACTGCTGATGCAAGACCAACCTGATCTTTTGACCTCTGTCTGACTGGTCTCAGCCCTCCCAGGAAGTCTGAGGTCTCCATATGCAAGTGGCAATTCACTGAGTATAGCTTCTGATGAGTTAATGCTGCAAAGATCTGACAAATGGTAGTTTTACCACACCTGCAACAAAGCAATTTAATTGAAAGGGATGAATACAAAAAGCCCAAACCAACAACCAGTTTGCTTTGGACAGGATTCATACTTCCATTGAAGCGCTGAGGTGCAGGCCCAGTATGCAAATTTCCTTCTGCTCCTTTTCTGGAAACAAATCTACACAAAGTGAAGCCATTTTCAGCACAACAACTGTTGCTGACTTGCACAAGATGCCTTTAAATTCAAATCAGTATATGCAAATTTATTTCAGCCTGCCCCTACAGGTACCCAACTACCCTAACATTACACTAAGGTGGTAATGCTACATGTCTAGGCCAAGCCTAAGTCTGAGGGAATAAACTGCTGAGTAGGTAGAGTTCTCATTTCTAACCAAAATAACTTTACTTCTCCATCTTCTTAGATTTTAATTCGCTTCTCTCCTACTAAAAATTCTCTCCCAATTTATAACCAGCACAGAAGCAGACAGTATCTATTTCTACAACCTTTTTACACCATGAGGCAATGGTAAGGGGTGAGGGAAGAGTAGTAGAAGAGTACAACCTCTTTTAGACCATATGAGGCAATGGAAAGGGGTGGGGGAAGAGTAGTAGAGGAGTACAACCTCTTTTACACCATATGTGGCAATGGCAAGGGGTGGGGGAAGAGTAGTAGCAAGTCCATATTAAAGCTCTTAAAACATCTAAAGCAAATATGCTCCCAAGCAGAAAAATGTCACAATTCCCTAAAAGTAAATTCTCCAGCAAGGAACAATGAAATTCTACAGGGCACCCTGTGAATGGTAGGGACTGAAGTCAATTCACTCCAATTTTACTACTTTCTGTGTAATTTCTATGTAGTGATACATAATACAGATTATCCCATTAGAGACCTGTGCTGAAAGAGCTGAAATTGTTTGTCCTCAAAAGGGAACTGTGAAAACAGCAGTTGCGAGTCCGCCCTGACAGAGGCTTAAATGTCACAGAATGTCAGGGGCTGGAAGGGACCTTGAAAGATCATCCAGTTCAACTACCCTGCCAGAGCAGCATCACCTAGAGCAGATCACACAGGAATCAAAATCCCAGATCAAAGAAACACTGAAGCTCACACAATCATTTTGAGAGACAGGGATCTGCTAGAGACAGTCCAACAGAGAGCCATGAGGATGAGGGGACTTGAGCATCTCCCCTGTGGAGAGAGACTGAAAGCCCTGGAGCTGTTTAGTCTGGAGAAGACTTAGAGGAGATCTGATCAATGTCTACAAATATCTGAGGAGTGGCTGTCAAGTGGAGGGGGCCAAGCTCTTTTCAGAGGTCAGCAGCAATAAGCCAAGGAGCAATGGATACAAACTACAACAGAGAAGATTTCACCTCAACATGAGGAGAAACTTCTTTACAATGAGGGTGGTGGAGCATCAGAACAGGCTGCCCAGAGAGGTTGTGGAGTCTCCTTCTCTGGAGACTTTCAAAGCCTGCCTGGATGCATTCCTGTGTGGACTACCCTGGGTGATTCTGCTTTTGGCAGGGGGGTTGGACTCTATGATCTCTGGAGGTCCCTTCCAATCTCTAACATTCTGTGTTTTATACCTGACTCAGAGGCTAGTAGAGCACTATGAAGAACTGCATCACAAAAAGGCAAGGTTACCCAGTGTCTCCCACCAGCAGTACTGCTTCACCAAACTCCAGGGCCCGTCCCACCAAAATGGCAAGTCTCCTCATCCCTTGAGTCCAGACAATGTGGTTAAAATCTTTGTCCATCACTGACATCTGTGTGGAGGATTTAGCTGCAACACAAAGTAATCTGTCAGTTTCAAACATGCCTAGAGAACTACCAGTGTGGTCCTTCCAGGAAACTCACCCAGTAGCTTTTTGACACTTTCCCCTGAGAAGAGAGACTCAGGATATATTTTTTTCTTGAAGTGCTTTTCAAGGACACTCTGAATAACATCCACTTCCTCCTGTTTCCTGACTCTGCCTGCCAGAAGCATAAAACCTGTAAAACAGAGGAAGAGAGAAAGCAATTATTAATCAGCATAAACATTTTACACTTAAAAACTAGGGTCAGAAAGCAATTCTACAAACACTTTAAAAACCTCAAGTAGAAGAGCTCACCATCATTTGCTAAGTGTTGAAGCCAGTCATAGTCCTTCTCCAGCTGTTCTGCCAACCTGTACCTTTCAGCCCAGCGGAACAGGTCCCGCAGGGTGATGAATCCATGCTTCCCTGCAAACACCGTGGAGCCTCTGCGGTAAGACTGCCACAAGAACAAAAGTATGAGACATTTTCTCATGAATCTGTCTGAACACCTAAAGCAGAGCTAATCAGAGCTCTCTGATGTGACACTCCTTCAAACAAACTCTACGGTGGCAAACAAAAAAGTTTGCTGATGACACCGAACTGGGCGGAGTGGCTGACATGGCAGAAGGCTGTGCTGACATTCAGAGACACTTGGACAGGCTGCAGGGTTGGGCAGAGAGAAATTTAATGAAATTCAACAAGTGTAGAGTCTTGCACCTGGGAAAGAACAACCTCAGGGAGCAGTATAGGCTGGGGACTGACCTGTTGGAAGGCAGTGAAGGGGAAAAGGATCTGGGGGTCCTAGTGGATGGGAGGTTGACCATGAGCCAGCAATGTGCTCTTGTGGCCAGGAAGGGCAATGCCATTCTGGGGTGGATTAAAAGGGCTGTGGCTAGTAGTTAAGAGAAGTTCTCCTGCCCCTCTACTCTGCCTTGGTGAGGCTGCATCTGGAGTACTGTTTCCAGTTCTGGGCCCCTTAGTTCAAGAAGGGCCTCAGGAAACTGCTTGAAAGAGTCCAGTGCAGAGCCACAAAGATGATTAAGGGAACAGAACGTCCCTCTTACAAGGAGAGCCTGAGGGAGGTGAGGCTGTGCTGCTTGGAGAAGAGAAGCTTGAGGGGTGACCTCATCAATGGTTACAAATATGTAAAGGGTGAGTGCCAAGAGGATGGAGCCAGGCTCTGCTGAGTAATGCCCAATGACAGGACAAGGGACAATGGGTGGAAGTTGAGGCATAGCAAGTTTCATTTAAATATGAGGAAGAATTTTTTCCCTGTGAGGGTGACAGAGCACTGGAACAAGCTGCCCACAGGGGTTGTGAAGTCTCCCTCTCTGGAGATATTCAAGAGCTGCCTGGATGTATTCCTGTGTGATGTGCTCTAGGTGATTCTGCTCTGGCAGGGAGGTTGGACCGGATGAGCTTTTGAGGTCCCTTCCAGCCCCTGACATTCAGTGATTCTGTGAAATAAAACAAAGTCTAGTAGAGGCACTTTGATTACCTCTGAGCAGGTTATGTGACAGTTACCAGGAATAAAATAATACAGATCAATAATAAAAATGCTAAGAAGAAAACAGGCACCTGGAAAAAAAACAAATTCAAGCAAAAGGCTAAGTTCTACAACAAAACATATTTTAGTACTTTGAATGGTGCTCTGCTGGGGGCTCCAGAACTGCACACAGGACAGACAGATGGGGTCTGACAAGAGCACAGTAAAGGGGCAGAATCCCCTCCCTTGCCCTGCTGGCCATGCTTCTCTTGATGCAGCCCAGCACACAGTTGCTGTCTGGGCTGCACTCACGCTGCAGGCTCATGTTGAGCTCTTCCTCAACCCAGATCCCCAGGTCCTTTTCCTCAGGGCTGCTCTCAGCCATTCACCACCCAAATATGTTTGCACGTCTCCTATAAAGAGAAGAAAGACTCCCATACTTGCAGGTCTAACATGACTTTGACAAGCTTGCTGCAGTAAGAAGGTGGCAAACTGCACCGCTTGTGCAGGATGGTTTCCAGCTCAGCACTTGGCAGTTCATCAAAATGCAGCTCCACAAAACGGTTCCTGAAAGCTCTGGACAAAACCTACAATAGGAGAATATATCCTGTGAACTTTTCCCTTTGATATTCCTCAAGTTATTTATCTGCCTCTACACATCCAAAGGAAATATGAAAATAACATAGCACACACATAACTCTTTGTAAGAAAGCATCAGTCTGGATGAGGACACAAGCTTTAAAACGTGTTGTGTTTGAACTGAGACAGGCAGCTAAGCCCCACACAGTCACTCATTCCCTCCCTCTACAATAGGATAACAGAGAGAATCGGAAGGGTGAAAGTGAGAAAACTTGTGGGTTGAGATAAAAGAGTTTCATGTGTAAAGTGAGTGTGCACAAGCAAAGCAAAAGTAGGAATTAATGTATCACTTCCCACCATGAGGTGGGTGTTTAGCCATTCCCAGGAAATCAGGGCTTCAACATACACAACAGTTATTTGGGGAAAACAAAAATTAACATCCCCCTCCTTTCTTCTCCTCCTTCTAGTTTTTATTGCTGAGCACAACATGATATAGTATGGAACATTCCTTTGGTCAGCTAAGGACAACTGGCCCAGTTATATCCCCTCCTAGCACCCCTAGCCTATTTGCTGATGGGTGGTGTGAGAAGCAGAAATGGCCTTGATACAGTTATCACTGAGGAGTGCTTACACAAAGACATTCCTGTATTTATTTGGTCACAAAACCAAAACATTGCTCATACTAGTCAGGACCATGAGAATTAACTCTTCTAGCCATAACCAGCACAGAAGGGGCATCAATAGCCTAAGTAAAATCTCTTCTCTAATGCTGTTTGACCAATAAATGCCAAGTCAAATATACATGTACTTCAGCTCAGTAAAGCACTCAAATCTCAACTGAAAATGAGTTACAGCTCTATTTGGTACCTGCAAAACAGAACCCAACTATACTGAAAGTTAGTCCACAGCCACCTCAATTTTCTGCTTCCTTGGAGTTTTGTGTTAATTCTGTGCTACACATCAGAAAGTTTTCAAATCACACTTCTTCGTACAGGAGAGATTCATTCCTTGGAACTGCAGCAACTCCAAGGAAGAGATTATACAGACCTTTCTGCCACCATAGAGTCCTGGAGGATTCTGTGTAGCAAACAGCATGAAGCGAGGGTGAGCTCTGACAACTTCCTGGGTTTCAGTAATGAACAGCTCCCTGTTATCATCCAACAAACGGTTGAGAGCCTCCAGAACATCAGTGGGAGCCAAATTCAACTCATCTAGAACAATCCAGTAACCCTTTCTCATTGCATCTATGAGAATGCCTTGGAGAGAAAAGAAAAAACCCTATTTACAAATCTAACAAACTAAATCTAACAGAAGCATGCATCCAGGTACTTCTGGCAAACAAAAAATACTAACAGTAGTAGAAAATACTAGTAGAAATACTAATTCAGAGATGAAAGCAACAATACNCTCCAAGATCTCCCGGAAGCCTTCTCCTCTCCAGGCTGCAGAGCCCCAACTTATCTTCTTTATGTCCAATAAGGCAAGGGATGATGCCTTAAGAACTCTTAAGAATTAACTGAAATTCATGTAAGTAATTTTTATTAATACACAACTACTAACTTTATGACATCATCTCTCCATTGTAATAAACACAAAAAAATTAAGCTGAAAAGAAGAAAATTTAAAAAAGCAGTGAAGTGAGACAGCAATTGAATTAAATACAATATGCCAACCAACCTTCCTTAAACACCAACTTCCCAGAAGCATCTGATGTGTAACAGCCAATATATTCCTGGATGTCAGTGTGCTCATGATTGTTAATCCTTACACAGTGATTCCCAGTAGCAGCAGCCAACCAGCGAATTAAACTGGTTTTGCCAACAGAGGTCTCTCCTTGAATCAGTACTGGATGAGTCCTAAGAGGGATGGCAATGTTATTTTAAACTTTTGAAGGCCTGCATCACCAAAGTGCATTACCAAAACATCACTACTTAACTCACTTGGAGTATCTAAGGTCATACACTAACAATGGAACATAGGTAACTTTACTCTCAAGTGCCAGCTGCTAGTCATGAAGCTTTATGTGGCAGCATGGAATAAGTAGCTTATTCTAATTGCAAATTTCTAGATTATTACATAAATAAAATGACTTTATGTCAGTAAGGTGGTTTAAGGAGACAAGAAATACACATATAACTTCAAGTCACTAATGAAAATTAACTGTAAAGTAGAAGGAAAAGGGACATTATAGAAGCCAAACAATAAAGGCCAGGCAGGCACCAATACTCAAGACCCAGATACATTTTTTTTACTTAGCTTTTTAATGGAAAAGCTGAAACAGACTTACCCTGCAGACACAACTCTGGCAATGTCTTTCAGATTAAGCTTAACTGAAGGGGTTAACACATAAGTCTCATCTACAGTAGGTTCCTTATCCCCAGCTGAAATCCAGTATCCTTCTATAAGTATATATCTCCCTCCTTGGGGTTTAGGTATTTGCTAAGGAGACATGATAGAAATAATAATAGTACAAATGAGCTTCAATTTGCTAATGAAACAGTTACTGCAATATATTGTGTAAGAGGTCATTTTAAATTAATACCTGAGCACATTCTGCAGTGAGCATATCAAACAGTAAGCATATAAATCACAGGGTAAGCCTGACCAGATTGTTTCAGGGTCAAGAAGGAAGAATCTTTGCCAATGTCATGAAGATAAAAATGTCTAAGGAGTCCTAGCACTGAATTTTGAAGTATGTTTCCAAGCAGGAAATTGGCTTTCACATTTTTATATCCATACATATTTTCTGACACAAAGGGTTTTCTGCTGAAACACTTATCTCTTAGAAGTGGCTTCCCCACACCACCTGCCCAGTCCCCCATAAAAATTCATGCTGGGCTCCCAGCACTAGTAAGATTCTTCCTTTCCTGTTAGAGACAAAGCACAGATGTTTGCTTCATATCTGTATGCTCTGCATTTCGAGTCTAAAAATAAAAAGCCTGTGAAAGCTCCTCAGAAGTCTGTGAAAGCTTTACAGTTGGAGCCACTGTATTAAGCTGCCTACACTCCACAATGCTGCAATTTTTCAGACTCCCAGATTTTTACAAGTTAACAAAGAAGGACCTAACAGAAGGACATTTCAAGCAAAAACTGAAAAATTATGTAGGAACAGAATTTCTTTTCTAGATCTTTAAAACAGGGTTGCAAGAATGCAATATAGAGGGGAAAACAAAGCAGAAGACAGCTCAAAATAAATTCTACTCTGAATATTGAATAGCTCCATATTAGCTTAGTTACTTAAGGGCTGCAAGAATGCAATGTAGAGGGGAAAACAAAGCAGAAGACAGCTCACAATAAATTCTACTCTGAATATTGAATAGCTCCATATTAGCTTAGTTACTTAAGGGCTGCAAAAATGCAATGTAGAGGGGAAAACAAAGCAGAAGACAGCTCAAAATAAATTCTACTCTGAATACTGAATAGCTCCATATTAGCTTAGTTACTTACCTGCTTGAGAAGGTTTTTGATGTTGCCAGAGACTATATGCTGGCAAATCAGTCTTTGAACTACTGGGTGAGAACCTCTGTCAAGTTGTGTCAGGAAACTCAAACAGAAGCCCTGAGAAGAAAAATTATTTTCAGTGATAAAATAAAAAAATCATTAGGGAAAAAAAAAAAAAAAAGCATCATTTCTGTTCAACACTGTACTTAGAAAAGAGGATTATCCTTTATCCAGACTGTCTAGAGAATGCACACCAAAACAAACCCCAGCACAGGTAATCACCTCATAGAGTGAGCGCTGTATGCTGCTGCATGGATTAGATGCTGCAAATCTCAATGCCCTGCAAAGCGTACGGAGGCTGTAATGAGGTCTGTGGCCAGTTCCATCCACTAGTTTGTTTTCTGCTTCCTTTCTCACAGATAAATAGAAGCTGGAAAAATAAAGAGTTGCATAGCACTGTTACTGATCAGACCATGAAACTCAAAGATTGAAGGAAGTTTATCTCCAGGTTAGGAAAGCCGTGCCGAACTCTGCCAGCTGTACAGCCAGTGAGGCAAANGCCTATGACAGGGGGTTGGAACTAGATGATCTTTGAGGTCCCTTCCAACCTTACCATTCTATGATTCTATGAAAAGATTATTTTAGAACCCTATTTTTGAGAGTTTGATACAGAGAATGACCAGAAACTCAGAGTATTCTAAGCATCTAACAGTTCTTCATGTTGTCTTAGTTCAGAGCAAGCCAGATTGTTCTTTTACCTCTTGCAAAAGGGGTAAAGGAAAAATGCTCACACAATGGATTGGATAGGACTGGAAAGTTTAAATGGAAGAGTTACTTATAACTATATAAAACAGTACAGAAGCATATAAAATACACACAATCCATAGTCTGGACTTAACACAGAAGCTCATTAAGCTAAAACTTCATACAAACCTCCCTTTAAACCAGGCCAACAAACCCAGGCCTTCATGCCCCCCACCCCATGCCTCTCTCCCCCATACCAAACCAGTGATGCAGTTAAAATTCAGCTTGGCACCTCAAGGCCCCAATTAGGCTGTTTCAGTCCTAACTGTCATCATTGCCAACGCAGACCCAGGCCTAACTCCTCACTCCTCTGCAGGAGGATAAGAGCCTGCATGCCCTCCCAGAAGCAGAGAGGGAGGGAGAAGGGAAGGAGACTGATTCTGCAGCCCATTTTATAGGGATGCAGGGCTTACAGTATGAAATACACTTTCCAGTCCCCCTCCTGGACACTCTGGACCTCTTGGAGGTCTGTAACTTTATGGTTCTTAAGGCACCTAGCCTCAAACTACCACACATGTTAATACAGTGAGATAGTACACCTTAGAAAAGGGGAAAGAAAGGCAACTTGATAACCACATTAAGACTTTCACTGGTCCAATGCACAGAAGCAAACTATAGGATGAGAAGGAGGACTGCAACACCAATGCTTTTTAACTAACTAATGCCACCAAGAAAGCAATTTTGAACAAGAAAATCTCCACTTCAGCAGAGAAACCTGCAGAATGAAGAGGATGGATGTCTACCCTCTTCCCTTTCTTGAACTGCTGTATAAGGAGAGTTATAGTGTCTCCCAAGTCTAAAAACCAAAGACTAGTTGCATATACTTGTGACTTAATCTATCAAAGATTCAAGTTGATTACAACCAACTTACTTCACAATCCCTTGTACTGTATTTTTGTTCACATTCAAGCCCCTCAGATAATCCATGATAAGAATGTGCAAGTCTCCTTCATTTCTCAATTCTTCTACATAAAGCTCAGTAAACCTAAAAGAAACAAATCAATCCATAACACTTAAGACACTTGACCATATAAAATACAAAACCATATTCATATTATTGTTATGGTATGTAACATTTATAATGCTGTAAGCAGCAGAACACTGACCTGTCAAACTATAGGCTCAAAATACAGATGAATACACAAAAAAAGGTATTACTCAATGCTTTCAAGTAAGTTACCTGAATTATTTTAACTGAGTAGACTGCAAATGAACTATGAGACTGTAGAACTCATTGCTGTCTACAACTACCTGAAGAGAAATTGTGGAGAGGCAGGTGCTGGTCTCCTCTCACAGGTAACTGTAGACAGAACAAGGGGGAATGGGCTCAAGATGAGACTGGGGAGGTTTAGATTGGACATTAGGAACATGTTTTTCACGGACAGAGTGGTCAGGCACTGGAATGAGCTGCCCAGGGAGGTGGTGGAGTCACCAACCCTGGACGTGTTTCAGGGTGGTTTGGATGTGGTGCTTGGGGATATGGTTTAAGGTGATTCTTGTAGAGTAGGATTCTAGGTTGGACTTGGTGATCCTGAGGGTCTTTTCCAACCTGGATGTTTCTATCATTCTATGAAAGTGGATACTTACATGACATCATCCATTCTAAATTTTGTTCCTCCTATTGTAAGGAAATATTCTGTATTAGCTGGATATGTGAGCAAATCCAAGTTAACTAACCAAGTTTTGCTAACTGCAAAATCGTAAGCTGAACTTTCTCAAGCCTGCTTGGAATGTTTATCTCAATGGCCAAGGACACAGGCTATAGNCCTTGAGGTCCCTTCCAACCTTACCATTCTATGATTCTATATAAATGCATGTTCATAGTCAATAAACGGACAGTGGCATTCCTTGGATCATATTGGTCTGTGTGTGGCTCTGTCCAGATCTCCCGTCAATTGGCTTCATTCCAGACCCCCCGGAACCAGGTATCCCTGCTTCATCCTATCATATCCAGGACCAGTCCATGAGGCTTGTTTTCTGCTTTTACAGTATCACAGAATTAACCAGGTTGGAAAAGACCTTCAAGATCATTGAGTCCAATCTATCACCTAACACCTTCTAATCAACTAAACCATGGCACTAAGTGCCTCATCCAGTCTCCTTTTAAACACCTCCAGGGACAGGGACTCTGCCACCTCCCCAGGCAGCCCATTCCAATGACAACCACTCTTGCTGTGAAGAACTTCTTCCTAATGTCCAGCCTTGACAATTACCCATCTCGGCAACAATAAAATGAGAAAATTTGGCAATGACCAAAGCAACATTAGTAGCAAAACACCTTCTCAGGGAAGTTTTGAGTATCTTAAAACATGTCCAAGTGCTTCATTTAGTACACTACACTGGTAGCTCTAATCACTGAATATATTTTCCATCAGTTAGTCCAGAATATTTGCATTAAGTGTTGAATATAAGTCTGCAGCCCTTCCATACCATGCATTACAACTGTAAACAATTACTCAGGACACACTACAGCAAACCCCAAACTGAACAATACCATTAACTTCAGAGAGGTGGTTATTTTTGACAAGTGTGTGCATAAATTAACTTCAACAAGCCATACTGAAGCCAAAGCTGCCTTCTGCATTGTGCTCTTTCATTTCACTATTGATCCAGAAGAGATAATAGCAATAAAACCTTACTTTGCCACTGGTGACTACAAATGGGTAGTTGCATACAGCTAGTGCATCTCCACAGACTTGCACAGCATTTGTGCATCTGGTAAGGGACTGTATGTGCAGTTTGTGCCACTCACAAGGGAAACTGCACCAAATACAATCAGAAGAGCTTTGCAATCAGGAAGAGGTAGCGCTGAGGAATGGGTTTATCACAATTCCAATTTCCTGGCCGCAGCTTAAACTGCCTGAAGATCACACATTAAATATTTTGACTGTCACACATCTGCTTCACCATGCAAAACAAGTTCCTGCTGAGTCAATGAGGCTGGCTACACAGCTCTCTGCAAAGATCATCAAGTCTTCTGGGTTAGCAAGAGAGAGGCTGCTGAAGAGACACAAAGCACTTATCTTTATTATCCCCATAAACTGCTGCAGCAGCATTCCCAGGCACTGACAGCTTAACTGTAAAGAATGATCATCCCTCTGTCCCCAGTGACACCACTCTACTACTAGACCATTTGCTCATGCTCAGCAACTTTAGAGAAGTATTTTCCTGATGCTATTTGATGAAAACCCCTCACCATGAGGTAGAAAGCACTTCTCATAAGAAGTTAATTGGGTTCAGACTTCTATCTTCGGGCTCCAAATAAGGCGCATTTCACTTCAACTTGTGAAGTCAATAAATTCTGAGAAAGACAGTGACTAATTATTCTGTCACAGAAGCATTATTTCCTACCTGTTTCTTATTCCTGGAGGAAGATTTCTCTTTCCAACATCCGTAGCTGGATTCATGCATGCAAACAAGCGAAAATCAGGGTGACGAGCAAGAGGCTCTAAAGGAAAACAGAAGCAAGTGACAAAAGGTTAATTTATTATGTTAAATGAGGTGTATTTCACCTAGGCCAGCTTTCTATTACTGTATTACTACTTTTTCTTAAAAAGTCAGTGGTGTAATTTTATCAGAAGTATCTCTGCATCTTCACAACAGCTACAGGCAAGTGAAACCCTAACTTTTACTTGTGCATAACACTAAACACTTCCAAAATTGTAAAAGTCCTAAACTTTGAACTCCATTTATTTCTTTCACAACAATGGCAGTGCATCCCCTGGCCAGGGAGAAAACCCAGCCTAGGAAGCTCATACAACATTTGTCTCTACTTGTAGCTTCATAAAACAATATTCATCAACTGCTTTTTTTTTTTTTTACTTTTACCTATGTAAGACAATAAAAAAGTTAGAATTGAACAGTGTTGGTCAGCTGACCCAAACTGGCCAAAGCAACATTCCCTATCATGTAACATCATGCCCAGCAGTAAGAACTGGGGTAGAGGAAGGAGAAGGTGGTGATTTTTTGTCTTCCAAGGTGGTGTTACTTAAGAGACTGGTGGGACTTTTGTCTGCTGGTGGGAGCTGGTTAGTAACTGCCTTTGCATCACTTGTTTCACATGGGGTTTCTTGCTTTTGTTCTTTCTAGTTTGAATCTCTAGGATGAGATGAGTCTCATCCTGCTGAGGGGTGGAGGAATGAGTCAGCAGTTGTATGGCTGGCTGGGGTCAACCCACAAGGACTCAGAAAAAGCAATGACCTGGTACATATATTTTTGGCAGGAGAATGTATTTGCAGCGTCAGTGGAAGTCAATTATTACAGCAGCAACTGAATCTCATGTCCCATGCCCTTATTTGTCAATCTATCTCAATTTTGTTTAAAAAATAAAGGAACACTGCTTGAATAGTCTTTAGAAACAAAAATACCTACTGAGGACACTAGAGATCTGCTCTTTGTAGGGTCAAAAGAGGCAAAAGCTACAACAATTTCTGAATGCTGTAACCTCCTGAGGCACAGTAGAGTGTAACTCCCACTTCTTGCATGAGAGTATGAAGTCTAAAGAGAACACAGCTCTTTTCTGCACACATTTGTTTTAACAGTAAATGTTCTCCACTGATTTTGAGCCATATAGGATAGGGAATTTAACTAACTGGACAGCAAGACAGCATAAGCAAGCACAGAATAGTACCTGTGTCTCCTCTGTCTAGTAACACCAGTGACCCAGATGACCCCTCCAACAAACCACTCAGGCACTCCAAAGTTTCTGCTGCTGCTAAATTAATCTCATCCAGTAAAATCCATTCTCCTTTTTTCACTGCTTGTGCCAGAGTACCCTAAGAACAAGATCAATATGTTAATCACCTCACCAGCAATGACACATTAACTGAAGCATCTGTATCCTGGAAGTCCTTGGTTTGCAGTTTATGGGTTGATTAGGCAAATGATCTTTTACAGGAACAGCAGTTTTATTGCTGTCCCTCAATAACAACAAATATTTAGCAATGCACAGAAGTCAGACAGTTGTCATCATTATCAGTTAGCACTTAGATTGGTTGATATATGACTGAATTAAGCTCTCTTATTTGTGCAATATTGCCTGTCAGTGATACCCATTGCTGTGCTGCATAAGCTTCACTGACACCAATATAAAACTAAATACAGTTAACCTAAAGAAGTGCAAAGACAAGCTGTGCTGAGATCCTTAGGGAACCACATCTTATTAATTAACACTATACTTGAGCCAAAAGTTCTCCAGCTAATCATACAGTCACTTTTCAGGACTGGTTGACACTTAACACACTGCACATAAAATCTGAGAGCATATATTCAGACCAATAGAGCAACAAGGAACAAGCACGAATAAATCATCACAGTTTCTCCTCATCTCATGTAATGTCATTAAAATCTTACACCATGGGTTTGAAATATTTTTACAACACACTTCTAGATAAACAACACAGGAGTCACCATCCCTGGAGGTCTTCAAGAAAAGACTGGATGAGGCACTTAGTGCCATGGTCTAGATGACTGGATAGGGCTGGGTAATAGGTTGGACTGGATGAGCTTGGAAATCTCTTCCAACCTGGTTGATTCTATGATTCTTAATCATTTCTTCACAGGAACCCCTAGGCAGAAACATGTCCTCATTGCTGTCTAGAGCTATGTGAAGGGAATCATAGAATCACAGAATGGCAAGGTTGGAAGGGACCTCAAGGATCATCTAGTTCCAACCCCCTGCTATAGGCAGGGACACCTCCCACTAGAACAGGTCACTCAAGGCCTCNGATGATCCTTGAGGTCCCTTTCAACCTTACCATTCTATGATTCTATGATATGGTTTAAGGTGAATCTTGTAGAGTAGGGTTATAGGTTGAACTTGGTGATCCTGAGAGTTTTTCCAACCTGGATGCTTCTGTGATTTTGTGATTCCTGCTGGAGACTGGTAACTTTTTTCTGATCTCACACATTTGGCAAGTATGACATACTGCTGGTATTTTTATCCCACCAGTCCTAATTCCCATTACACAGCACTGAATTACACAAAACATTCTCCCATTCTCCAGCTAACCACCACCACCTCCTTGAAGTAGCACATTTCATTGTACATGGTTATCATGGGACAAGTTTTACTTCACAGCAAAGCTCTGACTGAAATGTGTTTTAAATACTTCTCCTCCTTCTTCCTACCATCAAAATGCAACTTTCCAAATACCTCAACAAATGCAAAGAGAAGAGCATTTTCTGTCATTTTCATCTGCTGATGAGCGTGATTCAGTTTCAGACCAAATGCTTCCCACTTTTCCCTCAGTGGTGAGCCTGTAAGCAAAACAAATTTAAGAACAGTGCTTAAATGAAGTTATTTCAAGAGTAAGCTTGGCTAAGCAACAAGAACATTCAAGTTCTACAGATTTAAAAGAAAAGCTGTGGTTTTGGTGGTAAGTTTCTCGTTCAAGGTTTTTAGTTTGTTTGTTTGTTTGTCTTTTTGTTTGCTTTAACTGAACACTACTGACATATGGGTACAGATAATCTGCCATTTGTTCCAACAAATACTTATGCTGCCCTTGGTCCAGAGTGACTGTTACCACTCTCCAATTCCCAAAGACAGAAAGAGATTGTCTCAGAAAAATAAAATTCAAATTCACAATACTTTTGACAGAGTATCTTAACAGTGATCACTTCAGGATCAGTAAAATCACTGCTGCTTATCAGTTATGACATTATTTACTACTGTGCTTATTTCAGTTATTTAAAGTCACAGCCTGCAGCATCATGAAGACTTCAGCTGCTAGGCTCCAGGAGTGGCAAGCTACAGGCTCCAGGAGCTGCAAGCTACAGGCTCCAGATTGTCTTTATTATAGATTGTCAACACTTGCAACAAGGAGCCTTTAAACTGCCTCCCCCTTTGTTTTGTTTTTTTTTTTAACATTTTTTGGTATTTATTTTAATATTTGCATACTTCTAAGGACCAGTTAAAAGAAGAAGGGAGATGGAAGTTCACAGATAACTTCATTTGGCCCATACTGAACAAAAGCTACAACCTCACATGTTCAGCAGGTTTAGGACCAGAAACCACTTCATACAATTCTTCCCTCTGAAGGTGGTGAGCCACTGAAACAGGCTGCCCAGAGAAGCTGTGGAAACTCCAAGCCTGGAACTGTTCAAAGGCAGGTTGGATGGAGCCTTGATCAACCTGGCTTAATAGGAGGTGTCCCTGCTCCCCTAATAGGGGAGTTATTTCATGCAGTGTGAAGTATCAGTATCACCTCTGTCTCAAATGGGTTGTGAAGCATTAAAAAAACCATAAATTTGGAGACAAACCCACAACGAAACAAACAAAGCATGAGGCAGGTCAGCATCACTGATAATGAAATCAAGCCAACAGCAAGACCTTAGAGTCATAACTAACAGAGCTTTCTTGTTGTTGCTTTGCTTTGTCTTCAAAATAGGATATTTATAAGACCTAAGGTGATATCAGGACTGAGAGAAAGTATGCAGAAGCATTCATGGAACACTGACATACAGACAGTAAGGACAGTTCACCAACACAACAAAGAAGTTTATGCTGAGTGGAGATCAGATATGAAGGACACCATACATTAGACAAGTCAACCTTTCACTGTCAGACATAGCTGACAACATTGATGAGGTAGGAAAAAAACCAACACCTAAACCAAAAGAGAAAGCAAAACCAACCACTATTAACAGTATTTTGAATGCCTTGCTGTTGACACAGATTGCATTTTACAAAATCAGAAGAGTGGAAGTAATAAAGGAGGCTAAAACTAAATAAAAAACTAAACCAAAACCCAAACCCACAAATTCCAACACGGTGAACAAAAATTCACCATCATTTATCTACTCTCTGCTGTACTTCACTGCAAATGGTGTGTATTTGATCAGTCTGAGCTCTCACCAGATGCATTTTCTTTTGCCTCTTTACTGATAGCAGATTTATGAATATGCTGCATTAGTTTCAGCAGATCATGCCAACGCTTCTGCCTGTAGCAGGTCTGAATGTGTCCCAAGAATGTTTGATTTTTCTTCCTTGAGAATGTCTGATAAAAGAGTTCTTCAAAAGACTCTCGCAAGGGTAACCAGATCAGCTTGTTATCCACAGGCTTGTAGCTGAAAAGAAGCAAAAGGGTAACTGCTTATTTGTGACACAGAAACTAGCATCTGTGAAATACAAAAACATCCCACTTAACAAAAACAATATTGTGCACAAAGGAACTCAGGTTTCCAAAAGTTTCTTTTCCTCAGCTAACAAACAAAGTAAAACTGCACAGACAGGCTAGAGAGTTGAGCGGGGAGAAACTGAATGAAACTCAACAAGTGCAAGTGCAGACTCTCGCACCTGGGAAAGAAGGACCTCATGGATCAGTATAGATTGGGGACTGACCTGCTATGAAGGGGAAAAGGATCAGGGGTTCCTAGTGGATGGAAGGTTGACCATGAGCCAGCAATGTGCTCTGGTGGCCAAGGCAATCAAGGCCACTCTGTGTGGGTTAGAAGAGCTGTGCTTAACAGGGTGAGAGAGGTTCTCATCTCCCTCTACTCTGCCCTGGGGAGGCTGCATCTGGAATGTTGTGTCCAGTTCTGGGTATCTTAGATCAAGAAGTACCTCAGGGAACTGCTTGAGAGAGTCCAGCACAGAGCCACAAAAATGCTGAAGGCAGTGAAAGATCTTCCTTACGAGGAGATCCTGAGGGAGCTGGGGCTGTGTTGCTGGGAGAGAAGGAACCTGAGAGGGGAGCTCATGGATGGTTATAAAGAAGTGCAGGGTGAGTGCCAAGAGGATGGAGCCAGGCTCTGCTGGGTGATGCCCAATGGCAGGACAAGGGGCAATGGGTAGAAGCTGAGGCTGTTCCATGGAAACATGAGGAGGAATTTTTTCCCTGTGAGGGTGACAGAACACTGGAACAGGCTGCCCAAGGAGGTTGTGGAGTCTTCCCTTCAGGAAATATTCAAGACCTGCCTGGATGGTTTCTGTGTGATCTGCTCTAGGTGATGCTGCTCTGGCAAGGGGGCTGGACTAGATGATCTTTCAAGGTCCCTTTCAACCCCTAACCTCCAGTGACATTTAAATGCATTCTGGAGGCAATTTTATAAAAACAGGACCATTCCAATAAGTAAAATATTTTCACTACTACCAGCCAATAGTAGTGAAATGTTACATCTATTGAATGTAGGGAATGTTACATACTTCTATCGAACAGCTCAGCCATCTATAAAAAGAGACATTGGGTTCTGCTTTTCAATTAGTTCATCACATTAATATGTGTGTGTAAATCACTGAAACTGACTTTGTTCTTCAGTAAGGAAAACAATGTTTCTGGAAGCAAAATCTTTGTGCTGCTATGAAACAGATACATGTTGAACACAACTCTTGGCTATCACAACTGTTATCTGTTAGAATGTTGTTCTGATACTGTCAATTTGTTACGCAGAACAGACAAAACAGTACTCAGTGACTCACCCTCCTAATAGATCTGCTGTGTCACTTTGTTGGTTCATGTTGATAACCTTCAAACGGTGTCCTTGAAACAGAAATAGAAAGCAACATCAACTCGTGGGATGTTGTTTGTTTGGTGGATTGGGTTTGGTTTTTTTTAATTGTCCTAATATAAACTCACAATTTATTTACCTGTAATGTGAGCAAGGTATTGAACAGTTGAGGTTTTGCCAGTTCCTGTTTCACCAACCAAAAGCACAGGTTCTCCTTTGACAACACAAACTGCAAGCTGTTCAATCAGTACTGCAGATGGCCGTGTGGCAGCAAAGGTTTGTTTTACTCTGAAATAAAACAAACAAACGAAGCATCTCAAAACTCAGATTTATCAAGGAGCTTATTTCACTTTTACCTCTTTTTTTTAGAGCAGTGTTTAAATTGAGGATATTATTTAATCTTAAAAAAAAGCCCAATACAACATCCTCCCAAAAAAACCCAAAACCAAACAATACACTTTAGGAAAAGATTAGTTCCAAGATAGCCTTACATGATACTTATTTTCCTCAAGCAATAACCTAGAAATGTAGGGTTTGCAAAAAACATCCTAGCCAGTGGAGTTAGTGCCACACACAAAAAAATAAAATAAATGTTCCTTACAAAGGCCAAGCGTAAGGTCCTGC
>WBNM01042444.1:0-11951 GCA_013399055.1 Ramphastos sulfuratus | reverse complement strand
TATTAATATTTTTAAAATATTGTTTCGTAGTAATTATTTACCCCTTCCATAACACATGGCCACAAAACTCCCTTTCCCCCTCTCCCCTTTTGGAGTGGAGATGGGGGAAAAACATATGGCTCAAAAAACGTCAGGAGAAAAACATGTTTCCTGCCAACGTTGGAGTCAGCTCACATGGACTTTCCTCATGCGATGTGTAAAAATTCCCACACTTTGACAAGAATGGGAAGTAATAGGTTTTGTGGTGCCATTGACACAATTGTTCTCAGAGTTATTAAAAGGGGCAAGCTGAAAAGCGCATGTGGCTTCCATGTTTCTGCTTGTGCACTGTGCATCCCACCAAAGAGTTGTTTGTTTCTTGTGGCAAAGTGCTTCTCTGTGCTGCAAATTCTCTGGCTGGAAAGTGATCCTGGCAGTAAACCATTTCCTTTACTGTAAAGCTCCCTGTGGCTTGCAGGTTCCATTTTTAACTTTAATTTCTGTTTGCATCACGTGTCTTGGATTAATTACAGTTCTGGAAGGCTTCTCGAAAACAGGAGACCGAAGAGGAATCCTCACAAGTAAACCACTGCCTCATGAGGAGAATTGGGATTTTTCCCTAGAGTCTCTGGGGAAAGCCTGTCTCTTATTAGTGGGGTGTTCACTGCTTTGTGCATTTTATCCTTTTCCAAATATTGTTCCTCAACTAATATAACCCTTTATGTATACTCTGAAGACATTCATAACTGAATAACAACTCTGCATATATTTTTCATAATTCATACATAGTTACCTGCTTTGTAAGGTTTGAACAAATAAGTAATTTATATTTTTTATTAATTCCTTGTCTCACACCCCATTTATTTCATAATAGAGAAAGACACTATACAGCTTCTACATAGGCAGAATTTCCTGAAGGGTTCTCACATTTAAAGTTTGAAAAAGCTGCTAAAAAGTTTCTATTCTTTCCGGTTCAGAGTTACAATGAGTTGTTCAAAGGAGTTTATGCAATCAAATCCTCTCAGTGGTTCCACAACCCTTTATTTTAAAAATTGCAATTGAAAACTGCAGTTTAACATTTGGATAGCAAATAGGATCAGTTGTTTATTGTTTTTTAGAAGATCTATATATTTTAATTTGATGTGTATCTATTATACAGATTTTAAGCTTCAGTAAGGATCAGATGTTCATCTGAAGTAAAATTGCGAACTTTACCCGAAGTAAATGTATCTATTGTATTTCACACTAGCTAGTTCTAAGATTTCTGAAACTCTAATGGCATTAAAAGATATACAACTTACTCTTATTAATGTAATGACTGTAATGTTAGAAAATAGTGACATTAAAATTATATACGATCAAGCACTTAGTGTTCTATGTTTTACATCAAACAGTTATGGGATAAAATATATATAGTACTTAAATATTCATTAGAACAACGTCTAAAAATCAAGGAATTAATGCCCTAATCATTCACGCCCTTTCATTTTCCCAGTAAATCTCTGTGCATGAAACAGAAGAAAATAAGACAAGACTGGATGCAGATGAAAGGAAACGGAGAGTGGATGTAACCTTGTACCAGACTGGATATGCATGTCAAGGTAATGAGCTGTAAATTCTTTTCCTCACAGTTTTTACACAGTTGTTCCTCCATGTCTCCTCAGAGAAAATGGAAAATGTTTATTCTTTAGGTTGATGAATGTGATTACAACTTGTTTTAAGAACAAATACAGAAAATCCATTCCATAAGACATTAAAAATGTCAGGAGAAAGACAACAATCATTTCGCTGAAGCTATCAGAAAATAAATCCATTATTTAATATAAGCTTGTTGATTTTGTGTTTTTCAGTAATGTTTCTCCTAATACAAATACAAAATTTTAATTGCAGCTTAATTTTGTTCTTCTACTCCTATTGACAGATTTGAGGTAAGCAACATACGTCATTAATTGTATTGCGTAGAGGTTAACATTTCTAAGAGCTGTTCCTGAGTTGAGCTACTACAGCCTGTCTGATTCCTGCGGAGCTGTCATTAAATAGAAATGATGCCAGGGAATGTGGAGCTTAATATCGTATTTCCAAATACCATGAATAATACTGCAGCAGCTTTAATGAATTTAATATGAGAAAAAATATCATTAAAAAAAACCAACTACATTGACCCTTGTGCCCTGGCCAAGTTCCAATCTGGCTAATTGCATTCTGACACCTACTGTTTATTAGTTGTTTGAATTAGACGTGTTTATGTACCTCACTGTTTGTTCATTGATACATTAATGCTGTAAGTCATTAGCTTATTGCTCTCTGTCACCCCAAAATTAGCTGGCTGCCATTCCTGACCATCAAGCAATTTTCATGAAACCATAACTACAGTAGTGATTCTTTTCAATCTACCTTCCCAAAATTCATCATGTCACTTAGATATTACTTAAGCTAAAAGTAAACATAGACAAAACGCATTTCAGTGTTGAACATACATCATAACCTCTCATCCTAGTTCAGAAATAAAACCCACTTGAAGCTGAACACAGAGATGATCTCCCATACATCAGTGCTTTAGTTTAGGTCAGAGAGGAACTCAGTAGTATCTTCTAATTATTTTCACTTAACTAGGTTTTGCTTCAAATTGTGAAGTGATCTTTGAGAATATAACCTGAAATACATATGAAATTTAAGTCAAGATATGCTCCAAGAGCTTAAACAGGCCAAATTAGGCCTGAACATGTCCTGGCTTGCCTAGACATGTTTTTCTGCTCTCCCTCCTTCTGTTGTGGGGAGAAGCAACTGTGGGAAAGAGGACAAAGAACCTGGAGCCACTGAGTCTAAGGACTGTGGCTTGCCCAGACTTATTTTACTCCTGTTTACATCCTGTAGTAAACAAGGTACACACACTTGGCTTGTGTCTGCCTGGTGCAACACCTATGTTTTTCCCAAATTTGGGTAAAGTAATCTTATGGCTTCACCTAATATGGTTAAACTCAGCTAAATGCCATTCCAATTGGCTAATCTTTATCCAAAGGCCCATTAGTCTTGAGCTGTCTTGACAAAAAGAGATGAGCAAGGGACACAACGTTCTATGCATGCTTGCTTGCTTGCTGCTTGCTGCTTCTGCCATTGCTCTCTGCTCCTGGTAGTATTCTGCCTCACTGCCTTGTTGCATCCTGCCATGCTTTACAGTCTTATGCTATACTAAACTGTAAGTTAGCCCTGCTGCTTAGTAACAAGCCCTGTGCTTTGGACTACTTTGCCTGGAAACTCTCTCAAGTTTGCCAGATGTCACAGTGTGGAGGAATCCCAGGCATGGGAGGTTCGGATTCTTGGGCACAGAATTAAGGTATAAATGGTGTCAAATGCATAGGCTAGCTTTATTGCATTGACTTGACTTACACACATGAGGACAGGGATANCATTTATCAGAAATTTAGCTCAAAATAATTTTTTTCCTGAAATGTTGGAATGAGATATATTATTTATCTCAGTCTTTGACACCAGAGAACAAGTTTTAAATGCCTCCACATGACAGGCCTGCATAGCCAGTGCGACATCTGTGCCAAGACTGCACATCTGCCAAGACAGCCTGCCTACACCTGCAAGTCTCCTGCCAAGATGAGGAGCCCTGTAAGGGGGACGCAGATTGTCCAGAGGGGCCAGGATAACCTCAGACATCATATACCTCCTTTCCCCAACAGTCTGTAAAGCCTGGGAAGAATCAGAAGCCTCAGCAGCTGATAAAGTCTTTGGGTACTTGTCTGAAGCTGTAGCTAGCCCCATGAGTTGAGAAGTAATATTTTGTGAGTAAATAGTGAAAGCCTCTTGTAATTCACCAATTACCTTCTGCCATAAGCAGAAAGGAGCTTCTTGAGACCATCTAGTGGACAAGCAGTATAGTTGACCACAAGAACTTCTCTTCCAGTTCAATTGAGATAAATGTTGTATTATTGCTAATTATTTCTTCTAGATCTAGTTTATCCTTTATGTAATGCTTTCCAGGACCATTGCAAAATAATCTAATTGTTATTAAAAAAATACTGGTTGGAGGGAATACCAAAATTAATAAACAATATTAATGTTGAAAAAAATCATATATTGCATCAATTAATTACCCCTCCATTACAATGTCTAATACACCTCACTCAGCACCAATTAATTGTGGAAAACATGTCCCTAAAGTAGAGTTTGTGCAAAGTTAAAAGTAAATACCTGAAATACGAGCTTCAGAATAAAGTGGTTTGCTCTACATCTCTACTCCTATCGGTTCATACTACTTGCTTATGTAGACAGAATCATAATATTTTACTCAAAAAGTGTCCCATGGCTCAATGTCTGGATTGCAGAATACGTGAGAAATCCCTTTTGAAATCGCAGAACTTGTTGCCAGTTTTAGAAGTCTTATGGAAGAAAAGATTCTGAAAACTTAAATCCTGGATCATTGAAAGTTGTGGCTTTTTTTTTTTGCTTTTTTTTTTTAATATAGGATCACAGATTGGAATTGTCTTGATACTTACTCAAGTATGATATTCAGTGACAACTTTAGATGATAGTTTTTTCTTTGTCTGCCACATCTCAAAGACATAACTTCAAATATGATTCCCAAGTGTCCTTTAATCTTGAGTGCTTTGTGTTATCCAATTTAGGCATACTTGCACACTAGTTTTCCTGTTTGGAAGACTAGAGAAGATCATCAAGAAACATATAGAACATTTAAATCAAGCATATATTTATCTACATATTGATAGTGATTAAAATAAAAAAAAAAAATGTAGGATCAGAAAGATGTCATTATCGCAAGAAGAGAGCCTTCATATCACTTAATAGAGTACTCCTAAAAACCTCATCAACAGATAACTGTAGATAATCATATCCCGTATCTGTTGGAATTAGATGCAATATCATATTTCCTCAGCAGAACAATTCTCCCTTCTCATATATAAAATCCCCAGAAGCTGTAAAGATTGTACCGTGTGCTGCACATGGCATAGTTATTGCTCTACGTTAAGCACTGTTGCATTGTCACAATTAAGACTTTGTCACTGTCTGATTTAGAAAGTCAATGATCTGCAAACAAGTGTGGAGTTTTAAATGTGTATCATCAAATCTTTCACACAAATTTGAGGCTTAACATTATGTTGGGCTTTCTAAGGGTAGAAGAAAGAAAACAAACGGGGAAAAGAATGACAGGAAAGTGGAAGAGTAGAGAGAATTATGGCAGCACAGATGCCAATAAACTGAAAAACATCTTCTTATTTAACTGTTACATACGTCTGCACAGTAGTCAGTCATTTGAATACAGTTCTGGTGTGTATAAAAGCATTCTAATGTTTCCATACAATAAAATATTTTTTTCTCCCCTTTTTAAAAGTTTGTGTTTAAGATTGATTATCATTCACTACTAGGTTACAACCAAGTCATTACTAAGATGGGAACACACACACAAAGTGATTACAGATTACTAAAGACTTTGAGAAAGTCACTGTCAATTTCCTTCTAACCAAAGACATCCACTGCTATACAGGGTGACAGTGGCTCCAGTCTTGTATAAAAATCAAAGTAGATTCAAAGAACAGTGTAACAACAGTGCCACTGCATCTCTCAGGCAAAAATAATCTCATAATTCACTATTTCAATTTCCTGGGTTTAATAGATTTTGTTTTTAAACCTGAGTTTAAGAAACCTTAAATTAAATATAGTATGTTTATGAAAACAAAGCAAAACAAAGCAGTATCCCAATATTTTTTTTCCCCACAAATACCCTGACTGAATCTTTTTCTATATTGACCATCTATGTAGCTTTCAACAAAAGTAGTAAGATTTCTTTCCAAGTAAAAGCAAGGGATATTTGGATTGGCCAAGACTACTATAAAACCTACAAGGTAAGAATGAAAAGTACTGCTAAATCCTTAATTTTTTTACCAATTGTCATGTGTTGCTCTTTGATTAAGACTCATACTGTGCTAATAATTCACAAGAGTACTGTCCAATGTATGCTACAGAAGTCCCCGAGGCAGTCAAGGAAAACCAAGCCAAAACCAGAAAAACTTTACAGCTGACACACTGAACAAACCCCAAGATTTAGTTTTCAAAAGCTAGTCCCAGGCACTGAGGCTTAAGAACATGTTTTAAAGTTGGTTTCTTTTTCAAGTTTGTTTGATCATGACCCAGAATAACCCAATACCATGGCAACAGTCGGACAGGATCAACTTCCTCCTGATAGAATCAGTTCTCCAGAGATCTTAAAATGCAGGGAAGTCTGATAAAGCAGGGATTACACACATGACCATTGGACCATTTCTGTGAGTAGCAGCATGCAATATCAAATCCTGTATTTTTCACACTTGACTATTTAGTATGATTTTTATAACAGTTTAGATTTTATATATTTTTTTCATATATATATATTTATATATATTCAGTTCTTGCTGAAAATTAAAGGAAAATGGATTGCTTAGGCTCTCTTAAAAATCTCAGCCTTAAATCTCTCTCAATAATCACTTATGTTGATTGATAATAGTTCCTGTGAATAGACTTTTGTGTTGACCACTATCATTTATTCATGATTTATCTTTTACCCAAGGGTTTTCTTATATGCCATTCAAAATATTTCACCTGCAACAGAAAAAAATTATGGACTAAGCTCCAAAACAGCAGACTAATAGGCAATTTAAGGGTAGGATTGTGCTTTGAGATTACTCAGAATTTCAAAATTTCTAAACTGTTTCCACTTATATCCCAGGAGAGTTTATTAACTTGCAAGGTGCAGCTTTGATTAGATCAGGCTATATTCTACCCCATCCTCTTGAAACTGGATGTGTAAGAAGCAGAGCAACAGTGAGGAGAAATACCAAAAATATCAAACTAAAAGCATTCTACACTATGCTTGTTAGGGCAAGACAATGAATGAAGATATGCTTCTGTTCCCAGGTATTAGGCTGTCACATTATATTAGATAGCCACTGTATTAATAAATGATGCAACATGAAGCTGAAGACAATACTCAAGTTCTCCAAGTCATAGACAGAGTATTAATGACTAACCACAGAGAAATACAACCTTTTCCTTACTCACTCTTAGATTTCAAAATTTCCTCCTAGAAAAAAATGGGGTATCTTCATAGCCCTCCATCCATCATGCTCTGAGTTTTATTCTTTTTGCATCAATCACCTGGAACTGTTCTGTATCATAATTAGCAGAGTAGTATCCTTTGAAGCAGGAGCTGAATAAAACCAGAACCCCTTCAGGTTGAGCAGACCATTCAAAAACTTATGTGGAGTTAAACTTCTGAATTAAGGCTATTGGATTTGTGCAGCTGCATGCTCCCCTGTAATCGAAAATTATAAGATAGTCAAAGCAATTAAAGGAAAAATGGAGAGGGACTCTATCAGGCAGTTTAATGTCAGGACAAGGTATAAGAGTTTCAGACTCCAAGAAGGTAGATTTAGATTAAATATGAAGAAGAAATTCATGACTGCGAGGATTTTTAGCCCAAAGAGGTTATGGTTGTCCTCTCCCTGGAAATGTTCAAGGACAGGTAGAATGGGGCTTTGAGTAACCTAATCTAGAGGAAGGTGTCTCTGTACAGGGCAGGAGGTTAAAAATAGATTATATTTCAGGTCCCTTTCTACGTAAACCATTCTATTACTCTGTGAAAAATAGTTACCTCTTTAGTTNCTGCATGCTCCCACTGCAGGCTCATGTTGAGCTTTTCATCAACCCAGACCCCCAGATCCTTTTCCTCAGGGCTGCTCTCCACCCATTCACCACCCAGCCTGTATTTGTTCTTGGGATTTTGCCTACCCAGGTGCAGGACCTTACACTTGGCCTTGTTGAATATCATGAGGTTGACTTGAGCCCACCAAGAATTATTTTAGCGTAAACTAAGCATTTATAAAGCTAAATTGAGCAGAAGTGCTAACTGAGTCAGTTCCCATCATTTACCAGGACTTTTGTCTCACTGGAGGGACCCACTTGACTGGCGATTGACAAACATGACACCCATCTATAAGAACGGTCAAATGGAGGACCTGCGGATTTACAGACCTGTCAGTCCGATCTCGGTGCCAGGGAAGGTCATGAAGCAGATCACCATGAATGCCATTATGCAGCATGTGCAGGGATGACCAGCTGGTCAAGCCCACTCAGCCTGGGTTCATGAAGAGCAGGACCTGCTTGGCAAACCTGATCTCCTTCCACAACAAAGTGACCTGCTTAATGGATGAAGGAAAGGCTGTGAATGTCTACCTGGACTTTATTGGGTCATTTGACACTGTTTCCCACAGCATCCTCCTGAAGAAACTGACTGTTTATGGTTTTTAACCCCACTTCTCTGTGTTCAAAAAACTGGTTAGATAGCCAGGCCCAAAGAGTGGTGGTAAATGGAGCTAAATCAAATTGACAGCTGGTCACAAGTGGTGCTCCCCAGGGCTCAGTTTTGGGGACAGTTCTCTCTAATATCTTTATCAGTGATCTGGATGAAGTGATTGAGTGCACCCTCAGAGAGTTACAGATGGCACTAATGTGGGAGGGGCGTTGATCAGCTTGAGTATAGAAAGGCTCTAAGGGGGGGACCTGAACAGACTGGATTAGTGGGCTGAGGCTGACTATATGAGATTCAACACAGTCAAGTGATGGATCCTGCACCTTAGCCACAACAATCCCATACAATAATACAGTTTTAGGTAAAAGTGTCTGGTAAACTGCCCTATGGAGAAAGATCTAGGAGTCTTCATCAACAGCCTGCTGAACACGAGCCAACAGTGTGCTCAGGTAGCCAAGGAGGCCAACAACCTCCTGGCCTGTATCAGGAATTATGTGATAAACAGGACCAGGAAAGTGATCCCTTTTACTCAGCATTGGTGAGTCCACATCTAGAGTACTTCATTCAGTTTTGGTGCCAAAAGACAATGAGATCCTGGAGCAGGTCCACCGAAGGCAATGAAACCTGTGAAGGGTCTTAATAACAGGTCTTAGGAGCAGAGGTTGATGGACCTAGGTTTATTTAGTCAGGAGAAAAGCAGCCTCAAGGGAGACTTTACTGCACTTTACAAGTATCTAAAAAAGATTGTAGTGAAATTTCTCTTCTCCCTACAATTAGGTGGTGGAATAAGTGCATAACAGTTTAGTGCAAGGGCTAACCTGCCCGCTGCCCCAACAGAAAAGTGAGGAGAAGAGTAGTACACAAAACTCAGGCTTGAGATAAAGAGATGAGTGTAATATAACATGAGATATCATAATCATAATTAATAATTACTTTAATAATCTAGTTGATCTAATAGTAAAATGCATGATTGCCTTAGCTTAGCCTATTTGCATAAGAAGCACAGTGAAATACATAGGGGGAAGAAAAACCCAGCATAAAACAGAAAACCCAGAGCAGCAGCTAGTTGACTCCTACCCGTTCTGTTGCCATGACTCCAGGGAGCTGCCCACAACCAAGAACCTGGAACCCAGAAGCAGCAAGTGGAACAGGAAGCCTCCCATATTGCAATCTGAACTTCGAGCCCCAGCTAGCACTTTCACTTTTTGAACCTGGCATGATTGTGGCATGGTATAAATTGCAACAGCAGGTTCAATTCCATGACAAAGTGGAAATGGCCTCAGTTTGTATTAAGAGATATTTAGATTATATATTAAAAGAAATTTCTTCACTAGAAGGGTTATCAAACACAGGAATAGGCTTCTCAGGAAAATGGTTGAATTCCCCATACTTGGAGGTGTCTAAAATACAGTATTACATGGTGGTATGAGACAAGGTTTAGCATCAGACTTGGTAGAGTTAAATAATGGTTGGACTTGATCTTAAAGGTCTTTTTCAAGCAAAACAATTCTATCACACAACTACCATGACCACTAAACTATATCCTGAAGTGCTTCCTCCTCCATCTATGGTGACTCTACTACCTCCCTGGGCAGCCTGTTCCTCCACCTCACTACTCTTTTAGCAAAGAATTTTTTATGAATATCCAATCTAAACATCTCCTGTAAGAACTTAGACCCATTTTCTAATGTTTCCAGTGATACATTTTTAGGTGTATTAATTTTTCTATATTGTGCTGGTTTGAGCACTTCCAGCTGGCTGAGTCTAGTCTGGGTGATTTTATAAAGGGAATGTGTGGGGTGGGTAACTCCCAAAACCATTACATATATAAAGTGGATTAGGGACATCTAATTGGTTTTCTGTAGTTGATTAAGTTAGGTTTTTGTTTTGTTTTGTTTTGTTTTGTTTTGTTTTGTTTTGTTTTGTTTTGTTTTGTTTTGTTTTGTTTTGTTTTGTTTTGTTTTGTTTTGTTTTGTTTTTTTTGATTTCCAATTCTCAGCTTTTATCCCCTATCATGATTGCTAGAGAGGCAAGGACTACTAGGTCAAAAAAGCATAAACTTTTACTTGGATTTCACCAAGACCCCAAACATAATAATATATGCTAAGAAAAATAATAAATACAATTTCCAATAAACTATAAACCGTGCAATAATGGATACATACTATTCATTATTGGACAAAGGACTAAGATGTAAATAAATCTTCATATTTACTTTAAGTCCTATTTCAAATTTCACAGTTTGCTAAAACTTAAGTCTGAACTTATGTGTTGTGGATATTCGGAGACAGACTAAAATGTTATAAGTGTTTTTACAATGGTTTTATTTTTCTTATCTTATCTTCCTCTGTTATGAAATAAGAAAAAATGCATCTGTACAATTACCACAGAAATACCTTCTTTAATTGTTTCCTGCTGTAAAAGTGGCTTTTTAAAAAGAGATTATTCAGGAATAGTACCACATGTGATTTGCTACTCAGTAAGGGGAAAATATGAAACATTTGCAAGTCAGTAAATGCCAAAGGGAAGCAACAGAAAGAAATCATATCACCTCAAAATGAAATCAATTTAGAGAATAAAAGTGAAGATTTCTCATGCTTGAGGCTTGCCATCAGTATCTAATACTCTCTTGTGTATTTTGACTAAGACTTAACTGAAAAGTATGGCAAGATACCTTTTGAAACAAAATTCTTTTTGGGAGAGAAGTTATGCTTGAGCACAAGCATCATGTCTGAATAGAATTAAAATAAAACTTTCATAAAAGTTGAAAAAAGGCAACAGAATTTTTGCCTTTTTTTTTCCATTCTAATCAAATGCAGAAAAAAACTCTGACACTAATCCTTATATGTATATATCTGTCTACCTGTTACTAATGAAATCTAGCAAGAAAATCTCTCAATTACTGTATTACTACTAAAGGTGTAACATTTACCTTTTATCAGTTATCAGGCATATCACCTGCTTGTTCAAGGGTGACAGAATGGCCTTATAATGGCATAAACCAGTTCCCTCAACATGCTTAGATGCATCCTAAACTGTTGCATTGATCTGTGCACAGAGAGTTTAACATATTTTACCTGTGAAAACTCAACAGAGGGAGCCTTAACTGTGTTAATCCTTTCCGTTTTCAGTGTCATTATGCCCCTCACTTACTTAGTAGTTGCCTCACAGTTTTCCTGGTCTTTGTTTAGTTGTCAGTGTACCTATTGAAGTCTATATTGCTACCTTTTATGTCCCTGGAATGTTTTTACTGTAGAAAAACTTTGGCCTTCATAGTCCATTCCATTCATAAACAAGAAATGTTTCCATACTGACACTTGGAAGGCTGTACCTGTTTGCTAATTTAATTCCTTTGTATATTCTTGCTTTTTCTAAAAAAAAAAAACAAAAAAAAAACCCAAACCCTCCCCCCCCCCCAGAAAAAACCCAAGCTTTTAGGAGAACAACTCAATAAAAAGAAAAACATTTGACCTCTATTTTCTCTCTGTCATCTTTATTTATCGTCTTGTATCCAATTTTTCATAACAAACAAGGGAAAGATTGTCATTAAGAGAAAAAATTTTAATAACTGACAAAATTTATATTGTTGGAATATAAACATTGTTTGAAATATAAATAGAAATTGTATGTTGTTTGTTCATTGTTGTTGGAGGGGGGGGGG
>WBNM01042443.1:4904-18163 GCA_013399055.1 Ramphastos sulfuratus | reverse complement strand
AGATGTTGAGGTGCTGGAAGGTGCCCAGAGAAGGGCAGCAAGGCTGGGGAGGGGCCTGGAGCACAGCCCTGTGAGGAGAGGCTGAGGGAGCTGGGGGTGTGCAGCCTGCACAAGAGGAGGCTCAGGGCAGACCTCATTGCTCTCTGCAGCTGCCTGAAGGAAGGTTGTAGGCAGCTGGGGTTGGGCTCTGCTGCCAGGCACCCAGTGACAGAAGAAGAGGACACAGCCTCAAGTTGTGCCAGGGCAGGTTCAGGTTGGGTGTTAGGAAGAAGTTGTTGCCAGAGAGAGTGATTGGCATTGGGATGGGCTGCCCAGGGAGGTGGTGGAGTGCCCATCCCTGGAGGTGTTTAAGAGGAGGCTGCATGAGGCACTTAGTGCCATGGCTTAGTTGATTAGATGGTGTTGGGTGTAACAGATTGGACCTGATGCCCTCAAAGGTATTTTCCAACCTGACTGACTCAGTGATTCTGTGCCTCTTTGCTCTCAGGGCACCTCTGAGTGCAGGTTGGTGGCAGCAGCTGACTGCCTGCAGTGCTTCAGTGCCTTTACTGCACCCTTCCATCTCCTGCTCCACTTGCTTTGAGCATTTCTCTGATCATTGCCTGGATACCTTCTCCCTGTGTCAATATTTTTGCTGTGAAGCAGTACACAGCACTCCACCTGAAATTTTCCAAACTGGCAGGGTGCTATTACAAAAGATTACTTAATTGCAGATTACTGCTGTACATTGGAGTCTCAGTATCTTATTAAGCTGTCAGCTCTAATTACCATTATGTGTTTAGATTATGCCACAGATTATTTAGTTTGGTACCTAGGTTTGCCAACCTGTTTGCTGTGTGACATGACAGGGTGATAATTACAGCATTACTGGAAAACCTCCTTTCTTTTATTCCCTTTTTCATTTTTTTTTCCATGGGAAAGACTAGAAGTCCTTGGCACCAGCACTGACCCTATGAAATGCTCACTCTTGCAAGTGTAAGTAATGTTTACCTCTGCAGGGGTCTGCTTCTCTAAGACCTGTCTAATTCTCTAGCCTGTGAAAGAGGGAATAGGCAGAACAGGCCTGGGTTTATTAGGTGTCAAATGCTCACAGTGAAAGCTAAACCCACTGGAAACAGAATGGATTTGGGCTTTGACCTGGGGCTGTGCCTGCTGCAGTGCTTACCTGTGGAGCTGCTTGCATCAGAGCCTTCCACCCAAGGAACTGTCTGCCAGAGAACCACAGAATAGCTCAGGCTGGAGGGGAGATGAGAGATCATCAGCTCCAACACCCTGCCATGGGTTTCTCAACTGGGCTTGCTTGCTCAAGACCTCATCCAGCCTGGCCTTGAACATCCCCAGAGAGGAGGCATCCACAACCTTTCTGGGCAGCCTGTGCCAGACTCTCACCAACCTCCTACTGAACAACTTCTTCCTCAGCTCCAGTCTCACTCTGCTCTGCCTCAGCTCCAAACCATTCCCCCTTGGCCTCTCTCCAGACACCCTCAGCAAAAGTCCCTCTGCAGCATTCCTGCAGGATTCCTTCAGGTACTGTCAGACAGTTCTAAGGTCCTTCTGGAGACTTCTCTTCTCCAGGCTGCACACCCCCAGCTCCCTCAGCCTGTCCTCACAGCAGAGCTGCTGCAGCCCTTGGCTCATCTTTGTGGCCTCCTCTGGACTCAGAGCCACAGAATTAAGCAGTTTGGAAAGGACCTTTAGGATCACTGAGTTAAAAAGGAAATNGGGTCTGAGGAGAGCAGAGTAAGTAATCAGCACCAGTGTTATTTAGGCTCTCTAGAATGTGCTTGCTGAATCCACACTTTGCCATCTGTTTGCTTCCCTTCATGAAAAGCATCACAGGAGGNTTCCAAGTATTTTGGTTCCCATTGCTGTCCTCTGGTAATTTTCTCCCTTCAGAACTCTCCTTTAGGTCTGTCACAGTACCCAGTCCTCCAACAAGTTCACCTTTCACATCCATCTGAGGATACTCAGCCAGCTTGAGAAGGTCTTTAATCCTTGCCTTACCTCTTCATCTTCCAGCATGTCAAATGNTTTGTTGATCAAGTTTTTAAGCCTGCCCTCCAACTTCTGTGTCTTGGGACAGACTGTGTCCAGTGCTCCAGATGCCTCAAGTTCCTGGAAAATATCACACCCATGCCCCTGAGGTCTCCTGCTGAAAGGAGATAAAGCAGGCATGAAGCTACCACCTCAAAAAGAAACGAGTAAGGATGAACTCTGCAGGGCAGCTGGGGAAGGGTTTGATGAACAGATGCTCACAGCTCTGTTTTCCATACACATGTTGTAGGTCAGAGTTCTGCACTCCATGTACTACAATCTTGAGTGATAAAACAGAACAGGCTGGAGGGGAGCAGGACAGTGATTGATAGGATGAAATATCCTTTGTGCTCTGAGTCCTGGGCTGCAGCAAGAGCAGTGTGGGCAGCAGGGCAAGGGAGGGGATTCTGCCCCTTGGCTCTGCTCTCCTCAGACCCCAGCTGCAGTCCTGGGTGCAGTTTTGGAGCCCCCAGCACAGGAAGGACATGGAAGGGTTGGAGGCAGTGCAGAGGAGGCCACCAAGATGTTGAGAGGGCTGCAGCAGCTCTGCTGTGAGGACAGGCTGAGAGAGTTGGGGCTCTGCAGCCTGGAGAGGAGAAGGCTTCCAGGAGACCTTGGAGTGGCCTTGCAGGATCTGAAGGGGGCTGCAGGAGGGCTGAGGAGGGACTATTGAGAAGGGCTTGCAATGACAGGACAAGGGGCAATGGGTTTGAAGTGTCAGAGGGGAGATTGAAAGTGGATGTTAGGAGGAAGTTGTTTGCAGTGAGGGTGGTGAGAGACTGGCACAGGTTGCCCAGGGAGGTTGTGGCTGCTCCCTCCCTGGAGGCGTTCAAGGCCAGGTTGGATGAGGCCTTGAGTGCCCTGTGCTAGTGGGAGGTGTCCCTGCCTATGGCAGGGGGTTGGAAATGGATGATAGTTGAGGGCTCTTCCCACCTTCCCATTCTATGATTCTATGAGTCTCTCCCTTCCATATGTAGGCATAAAGAGGGATACAGTAGGTCCAGCATCTATAGCTGTTCCCTACAGGTGGAGACACAAATTCCCTCTGCAAAACACATCCTCTTTACTTCCTCTCTATATACAATCAATAGAGCTCCATCCATATTTATGCAGCAATAAATACATTAGATAAAATTAATCTCTCCTAGTCATGATCCTCTCTTACTCAAATCCACCATATAAATAATTCCTCTCCTGCTCTAGCTGTGTGCTCTGTACACTGATATAATCTGGTTAGCATTAAAAGAGAAGCCCTGTCTCTGCCTCACACTCATCTGGTTTTTGGCACCCCCATTGTTTTAAAAGCCTAGAATGATAATAAAGTATAGGGAAAACACTTAGGAGAGTCATCCATTTCCTCAGCCTGTCTTCAGTTAATTAATACTCCACATTTTCAAGAGGAGGACAAATCTTAGCTCCTTCGCCAAATTAAGGGAGGAAGAGCTGCAATAAATATTCCACTGGGCTGAAGCAGTTTTTGCTTCCATTGCAGTTCTGAGCTCCAAGCTCTCTTTGTCTGGGTGCAGAGCTCCCACCCTGTCGAGCCTCAAGGGAAAGGGTTTGNTATCCCCTCTCCTTTAGAGATCTGGAAGGACCCCACTCACACATGCCTTTAGCACCCTCAACCATCATCCCTTGCCCTGAAACCTTGGAGCTTTGCTCAGAGCCTGCAGGAGGACCTGGAGTATTTCCAGGAGCAGAGCTGGTTTGGCACTGCTTCCTCCACACACGTGAGCTACAGACACTGGGGCACTAAGCTGTGCAGCCAGCTACACTGCCATTTTCTTCTGGCCCTTTTAACTAACATGTTTGTGTGACTTTGGAGTAGGGAAGCATCCAAGTGTGAGTTTTTGCCTTGTAGACCTGTGAGGTTTGGTCACTGACCAGGCAGAATTAGCTTCTCAGTGCTTCTGCAGCAAGCCAGAGTCCCAAGACTCCCCCAGAAGAAAGTAAATATTAAAGACAGGAAAGTTTTTCATCAACATCTTGGATTCAGGCTCAAGTCTAGAGCCTGAGATAATTTGGGTCCTTTTTTTTTTTTTTTTCTTTTTCTTTTTTTCTTATCTGATTTCTGCTATCATCAAGAAGAGTTTAAATTCTATTTAGAAACAAGAGGCTAAGGAAAGAAAGAAAAGGGAAGAACATGCAAAAAAAACCCAATACTGATAATAACCACAGCTTTGGGAAGTTCTGAATTAATTTCCAATCTCTTTGCAGATATTCCAAAGTTCCAAGGAATAAAAAAAAAAAAAAGAAAACCAAAACCCAACATCTTTCAACTGAGAAAAAAATAAACTTAACAGCTCTTAAGGGCACCACAAAGTCCTGCAGCCAACTGGTGCTGAGTTTGCATCACCAAAATGTGATCCTGCAGGTCTGGTGCTGCTTAGGACTCTAAATTTAAAGGTAGATTTCTGCTAAAGCAGCTCCTAGGTTTATTTTAGGTGGTTTTGGGTTTTTTTTTTTCCTCTTCAGTTAGAAAAAGACTTAAACCATTCCTTAGCTGTGTGACATCTATGGGCAGGATGAGACTATTTATAACAAGAATTATCTCCCCTTAAGTATCTGGATCCTAAGTGTATCCTGCAGCAGTGAAAAACCTCACCCTGGCATAAAGCATCAAACACACAGAACGAGGCAACAAGACCAATTTAATGCCAGGAGCTTAATAACAACCTTGGCCTGGTGTTTTGCTGCCTAATTGATCTCATTTCTCAAATTAGCTAATTAGTGCTGGGCAGTGGGCACTGCTTAGTGTGGTGCCTCACAGCTGGGAGGTGGCATGGCCAAGCTGCCCAACCAGGCTTGTTAGAGCCCTTGCACTGATGGCCACAGCAACCAACCAAGGCTAGGGGATCCCTTTGTCAGGGAGAGGTTTCCTGATGAGAGATTAGAATCATACCCAAATGAAATGATTGTCCCTAGCTAATTAGATTAGCTGGGATTGAATAATGCAACCTTGAGCTGTATTTAATGCAACATGCCTCAAGTCCAACCATTAGTCTGCTGAATGAAGCTAAACTACACAATCTACTTTAGAGCTTATTTTATAGGAACAGTTGGAGAAGCTCTCACTGCTGGGGTCTGGCTCTGAAGATGCTGAAGGGGCTGGAGTAGTGCCCTGTGAGGAGAGGCTGAGGGACCTGGGGCTGCTTGGTCTGGTGAAGAGAAGATTTAGAGGGGACCTAATCAATGTTTATAAATAGCTGAGGGCTGAGGATCAAGAGGGAGGGAACAAACTCTGCTCAGTTGTGCCCTGGGATAGGACAAGAGGCAATGGATGGAAACTACAGCACAAAAGGTTCCACTTCAACATGAGGAAGAACTTCTTGCCTGGAAGGGTCCCAGAGCCCTGGCACAGGCTGCCCAGAGAGGTTCTGGAGGTTCTTCTCCCCCTCTGCTCTGCCCTGCTGAGACCACACCTGGAATACTGTGCCCAGTTTTGGGATCCCCAGTTCAAGAGAGACAGAGACCTGCTGGAGAGAGTCCAGCAGAGAGCCATGAGGATGATTTGGGGACTTGANTTTGCTTGGAAGGAAGCTGCAGCATTTCAAGCAGCATGAATTCCAGCCTGCTACAAGTCTCCCAGCTGGCAGAACAGCTTGAACATTCTGTATTTTTGATGAAATCTTTGATCACCTCATTGCAAGATTTGGTTGCCTACTCTCAGCTCTCTGGCAGCTCTGAGCACAACCTGCCATTTCTAGATGGGATTTGTTCTTTTACGGATCAGAGACATTAAATAAATAAACCAAAGTGCCTGCAAGGTAATCCAGATCAATAATGTCACAGGCACAAGGGTCTAGAAATGCAGCACAGAGAATGTGAAGCTGAAATCGATGTCAATCAGACCTTCCTTTGCCCATCTGCTGAGATCCTCTCCTCAGACAGGATGCCAGCCCTGCTGTAGAGGAGCAGGGAAGGCATTCCTGATCCCTTGTTACCTTGGAGACCTTCCTCTGTTCCCTCATTATCACCTCAGTTGCAAAGGAATATGGCTGTGGAGTGAGGATCTGCTGGGCAGGGATCTGCTGGAGAGAGTTCAAGGGAGGGCTGTGAGGATGAGGAGGGGACTGAGCAGTGCCTGGTGAGGAGAGGATGAGGGACCTGGGGCTGCTTAGTCTGGAGAAGAGAAGACTGAGAGGGGATTTAATCAATGTTTCTAAATCTCTGAGGGCTGGGGGTCAGGAGTGGGGGGGACAGGCTCTGCTCACTGCTGCCTGGGATAGGACAAAGAGCAATGGATGGAAGCTGCAGCACAGGAGGTTGCAGCTCAACACAAGGGGCAACTTCTTGCCTGGAAGAGTCCCAGAGCCCTGGCACAGGCTGCCCAGAGAGGTTGTGGAGTCTCCTTCTGTGGAGCCTTTGCAGGCCTGTCTGGATGTGTTGTGTGTGCCCTGAGCTGGATTGTCTGGTCCTGCTGTGGCAGGGGTTAGACTGGATGAGCTCTTTGGTTCCCTTCCAATCCCTAGCATCCTGTGAGCCTGTGAGCCTTCAGCTCCCAACAATCTCTGTGTAACCATGGTCAAGACAATTTCTCTGCAGCTCACTCCTGAAGGGGGCAATGGTTACCTCTCAGTGTCCCCCCCAACCCCCAGGACAGGCTCTGTCTCTCATCTTTGCACATGAAATCTAAGAAGCTGGCCAAGATCAGCCTCCCAACTAAAGAGCAGTGCTCTAGGGGTGCTGTGTCCTCCCCTCACCCCAATGCACTCCAGCTTATTCCTAGGAGACAAGGAGCAAGACACAGGAGGATCCCAAAAGCAGACACTACCACAAGAGCCTCCTATAGTGGGACTGCACCCCAGGAGTGGAACACTCTCACTGAATCTAGGGTGACTTTGCTCTTCCCTCCTTGGCCATCACAACCCCTAAACCAGAGAGAAACTTTTTAGCTGCAGAAGAGTCTCTCAGCAGTGACAGCTACGAGTTCACCCAAGCTGAGATCACATCTCGAGCTGCTTCTGAGAGGCTCTATCTACATCACAGCTTTCATGCCTCACAGTAGCAATGAAAAAAAACACAAAAAATAGGCTGTAATAGTCAGGGCAGTGATTAAACAGCATTTTGGCAAGTTAGAGACTGTCTTCTCCCAAGCTCCCTTACTTGACTCAGATTTACCAATCAATCAATGCATGCATCTCTATCACAATAAAGCCATCATCTCTATACACAACCTGTCAGAAATGACAACTCCTCATTCTAATATTATGGGAAATGTATCTGCCTTGGAGGAAACACCTGTTGGATTCTTAAAGTGGGAGAGAGAAGGGAAAAAAGCAGCAGGGAACCCACTTCAGCATGATGGTGTCCACCTTGCCAAAGCCAGATTCACCCTGCTGTAAGGAGTCACTCTCAAGGTGTCCCCCCTGCCAAAGCCAGGCTCCCTCTGCTGTAAGGAGTCACTCTCCAGGTGTCCATCCTGCCAAAGCCAAAGCCAGGCTCACTGAGCTGTAAGGAGTCACTCTCAAGGTGTCCCCCCTGCCAAAGCCAGGCTCCCTCTGCTGTAAGGAGTCACTCTCCAGGTGTCCATCCTGCCAAAGCCAAAGCCAGGCTCACTGAGCTGTAAGGAGTCACTCTCAAGGTGTCCCCCCTGCCAAAGCCAGGCTCCCTCTGCTGTAAGGAGTCACTCTCCAGGTGTCCATCCTGCCAAAGCCAAAGCCAGGCTCACTGAGCTGTAAGGAGTCACTCTCAAGGTGTCCCCCCTGCCAAAGCCAGGCTCCCTCTGCTGTAAGGAGTCACTCTCCAGGTGTCCATCCTGCCAAAGCCAAAGCCAGGCTCACTGAGCTGTAAGGAGTCACTCTCAAGGTGTCCCCCCTGCCAAAGCCAGGCTCCCTCTGCTGTAAGGAGTCACTCTCCAGGTGTCCATCCTGCCAAAGCCAAAGCCAGGCTCACTGAGCTGTAAGGAGTCACTCTCAAGGTGTCCCCCCTGCCAAAGCCAGGCTCCCTCTGCTGTAAGGAGTCACTCTCCAGGTGTCCATCCTGCCAAAGCCAAAGCCAGGCTCACTGAGCTGTAAGGAGTCACTCTCAAGGTGTCCCCCCTGCCAAAGCCAGGCTCCCTCTGCTGTAAGGAGTCACTCTCCAGGTGTCCATCCTGCCAAAGCCAAAGCCAGGCTCACTGAGCTGTAAGGAGTCACTCTCAAGGTGTCCCCCCTGCCAAAGCCAGGCTCCCTCTGCTGTAAGGAGTCACTCTCCAGGTGTCCATCCTGCCAAAGCCAAAGCCAGGCTCACTGAGCTGTAAGGAGTCACTCTCAAGGTGTCCCCCCTGCCAAAGCCAGGCTCCCTCTGCTGTAAGGAGTCACTCTCCAGGTGTCCATCCTGCCAAAGCCAAAGCCAGGCTCACTGAGCTGTAAGGAGTCACTCTCAAGGTGTCCCCCCTGCCAAAGCCAGGCTCCCTCTGCTGTAAGGAGTCACTCTCCAGGTGTCCATCCTGCCAAAGCCAAAGCCAGGCTCACTGAGCTGTAAGGAGTCACTCTCAAGGTGTCCCCCCTGCCAAAGCCAGGCTCCCTCTGCTGTAAGGAGTCACTCTCCAGGTGTCCATCCTGCCAAAGCCAAAGCCAGGCTCACTGAGCTGTAAGGAGTCACTCTCAAGGTGTCCCCCCTGCCAAAGCCAGGCTCCCTCTGCTGTAAGGAGTCACTCTCCAGGTGTCCATCCTGCCAAAGCCAAAGCCAGGCTCACTGAGCTGTAAGGAGTCACTCTCAAGGTGTCCCCCCTGCCAAAGCCAGGCTCCCTCTGCTGTAAGGAGTCACTCTCCAGGTGTCCATCCTGCCAAAGCCAAAGCCAGGCTCACTGAGCTGTAAGGAGTCACTCTCAAGGTGTCCCCCCTGCCAAAGCCAGGCTCCCTCTGCTGTAAGGAGTCACTCTCCAGGTGTCCACCCTGCCAAAGCCAGGCTCACTCTGCTGTAAGAGGTCACCCTTACCACATGCACTGAACTTCAGAGAGTATCAGAGAAGCTCAGGATTGTGTTGCCAAAGACCCTGCAGCTGGAGCTGATTCTCAGAAGCAGGAGGTGTTTTGGTCCTTGGGTGTTCATGGACAGCTGGGGCTAGTGGCTGGACCTCTGAACATGCCATTTCTGCTTGTGATGGGACAAGAGGAAATGGATTTAAGCTCAAGGAGAGGACATTCAGACTGGATATTAGGAAGAAACTCTTTACATTAAGAGAAGGATCTGAGGAGACCTTAGAGAAGCCTTCTAGTACCTGAAGGGGGCTACAAGAAAACTGGGCAGGGACTTCTGACAGGGGCTTGCAGTGACAGGATGAAGGACAATGGCTTTGAGCTGGAAGAGGGGAGACTGAGATTAGAGATGAAGAAGCAATTCTTTCCAGTGAGGGTGGTGAGACACTGGCACAGGTTGCCCAGGGAGGTTGTGGCTGCTCCCTCCCTGGAGGTGTTCAAGGCCAGCCTGGATGAGGCTTTGAGTGACCTGTGCTAGTGGGAGGTGTCCCTGCCTATGGCAGGGGGTTGGGACTGGTTGACCTTTAAGGTCTCTCCCAACCCAAAGCACTCTAGTGTCAGGTCTCTAGGATTCTATACCAGGAGATGAGCCAAGAGTGTCAGCAGCCTGTGCCCAGCCCACAGCCCCAGGGAGTGTTACCATAATAATCCTCATTAAACTCAGAGAGAAGAAAGAAAAGAGAAGCTTGTGCACCACAAATAACTCCAGCTCAGCCTGGTCAGTGTACCACAGGCACTCTGAGAGGGCTACAACACAGCAAAGCATTTTTTCTCTCAGCCATAAGCTAATAGAAACCACTCACTCACATCTCCATGGATCAGAGGAGATAATGCAGCTCTCAGCTGCACTCCAAGATGGGCAGACATGTCCAAGATGTTTCAAACTTCATTTGAGGACTACCATAAGTGATGAACAGTTGTCTATAGCATTAGAAGGCAGGCAGTGGAAGTCCTTTTATCAAATTGTTAGCTGCCAACAGCTTCCTGCTGACAACCTATCTTTAAATTCCTCATAGTGCCTTTGCAAAGCCCTAGAGCTTTGCTGAGTCCATCTACAGGCTTCCACCATCAGCTCTTCCACCCCTTGGCATGGGAAAAAGGTGGCTGCAGACTCTTAGTGTCATGTGCAAGCTTTGAGGTCTGTGCCCACTTGGTTTGCTCCAAGTGCAGAGGAGCTGCAAATCCTCAGGAATCAGAGCTTGTTTCATAGAACCATAAAAATGGGGAGGTTGGAATAGATCTCTAAGATCACCAGGCCCAACCTTCTACCCAACACCTCCATGAGCACTATTTCTTCATTACAGGTAAAAGACACAAGTAGAAGCCCATCAGGTTCTGCCACCAAACCACCAAACCCCAAATCAAGACCAGTGATCCTAGTGCCTCCCTGACCACAAGCTGCTGCAGAGGCAGAGCTGGCTGGGATCACAGGATCCTAATGTAGTGGGGATGGAAAGGACCCCCAGAGCCCAGCCCATGCCAAAACCAGGCTCACCCACAGCAGGGTGGTACAGAAAATGTTTTTGTGTCCTATGTTTTTCCCAGAGAGAGATAAAGGGGTAGAAGCTTACTGATGAAGCACCTGAGGACAAGCAAGGGCTGGAAGAGTTGCACCTTAAAAACCCACATGTGAGAAATCAAAAGGCACATGTGAGTGCCCAAAAGCCTCCAGAGAGAAGTCACCCAGGGCACCTGTGCCCAGCACCTGGCTCTGGAAAGCCCCAACCCACCAGCAAAGCCACCTCCACATCCTTCCCCTGCCCCACAGCCTTGGGGATGGACAGATGGGCAGAGTCCAAGGGGATGGCTTTCAACAAATCCAAGTGCTGGGGGCTGCACTTTGGCCACAGCAACCCCATGCAGAGCTACAGGCTGGGGTCGGAGTGGCTGGAGAGCAGCCAAACAGAAAGGGATCTGGGGGTGCTGATTGACACCCACCTAAACATGAGCCAGCAGTGTGCCCAGGTGGCCAAGAAGGCCAATGGCATCCTGGCCTGCATCAGGAATAGTGTGGCCAGCAGGAGCAGGGAGCTCATTCTCCCCCTGTACTCTGCACTGCTCAGGCCACACCTTGAGTACTGTGTCCAGTTCTGGGCCCCTCAATTTAAGAAGGACATTGAGGTGCTTGAGCGTGTCCAGAGAAGGGCAATGAGGCTGGTGAGAGGCCTCGAGCACAAGCCCTATGAGGAGAGGCTGAGGGAGCTGGGATTGTTTAGCCTGGTGAAGAGGAGGCTCAGGGCAGACCTTATTGCTGTCTACAGCTACCTGAAGGGTGGTTGTGGCCTGGGATTGTTTAGCCTGGTGAAGAGGAGGCTCAGGGCAGACCTTATTGCTGTCTACAGCTACCTGAAGGGTGGTTGTGGCCAGCAGGAGGTTGCTTTCTTCTCTCAGGCAACCAGCACCACAACAAGAGGACACAGTCTCAAGCTGTGCCAGGGGAGGTTTAGGCTGGAGGTGAGGAGAAAGTTCTTCCCTGAGAGAGTCATTCCCCACTGGAATGGGCTGCCCAGGGAGGTGGTGGAGTCACCGTCCCTGGAGGTGTTCAAGGCAGGTTTGGATGTGGCACTTGGTGCCATGGTCTGGTCTTGAGGTCTGTGGTAATGGGTTGGACTTGATGATCTTTGAGGTCTCTTCCAACCTTGCTGATACTGTGGTACTGTGATACTGTGATAACACTTGGCATGGGGGCTGGAGGGTTCCCATCCCACTTGGGAATCCTCTCATTGCTCCTTGACTGGCTGCCAGCTCTGCACATGTGCTTAACCTTCTCCTTCAGGGAGCAGTGGAATTTCACACACACAATGAACATTGCCTGTGCCTGTGAAAGCTGCTTCAAAGCTGCTCTTGTCTCACTCCCAGCCCTGCACTGTGAGAATATGGTGCTTGTCTGGGCTTGGCTTATTCATCATCATGGATTATATCACTCCAATCACAAAGCATCAAAGCCCTTTCCCTACCTTACAAGGAGCTGGGAGGTTTAATTAATTGACACAGAGGCATTGTGTGTCGTTGCAAAATATTACAATTTAGAGTGTTCCATCCAATAATTAAGGCATGCAGCAGGCAACAAGTAAAATGAATCTTAAAAATGAGTAGTTAAATTCTGCTTAATTACATCCAGTGAACCAAATCTGCCCCTAAGCAGTGCACATGTAATCCCAGTGAAGTCAGCCTGCTTGCACACAGTGCACTAAAACAAAAATAGTCTGCAGTTAGCTGCTCTCTTGCAGCAATTCTTACAGTCCCCCACGAAGTTTAGGGACATTATTTAGAGCTGTAAACAGGAACAATAAAGGAGAATTAAAACTGAGCTGAGAAAACTGTCGGGAAAGGGATGCAGCATTGGGACTCTGCACACAAAGAGAAGGGCTGAAGCCAGTGTGGTAGGTACTGCCTGGCAGCACAGTTGGGAACTGCCCAGCTGAAGGACTCCAGGTGGTGATGCCATCCCTCAGGTCACTGCTGGCACCTCTGAGGAGTTGGCAGCATGGAGGAATTCAGAGTGTGTGAGGATATTTGGACTGTCTGAACGGTGATCTGGATGCACCAGGTCCTGCTCCCCTGAGACCACCTCAGAGTGCCACATAGAAGAGGAATCACAGAATGGTAGGGGTTGGAAGAGACCTCCAGAGACCAGAGAGTCCAACTCCCTTAGCACCTAGAGCAGGCTGCAGAGGAACTCATCCAGGTGGGTTTTGAAAGCCTCCAGAAAAGGAGACTCCACAATCTCCCCAGGCAGCCTGTTGGAGGCCTCTTGTCACCCTCACCACATGCTGAGGTGGAGCCTCCTGGGTTCCAGCTTGTACCTGTTGTTCCTTGTCCTATCACTGAGTACCACCAGACAGAGCCTGGCACCTTCATCCTGGCACCCACCCCTCAGACACTGATAGACAATGCTCAGATCCCTTCTCAGCCTACTCCTCTCCAGACTAAACACCCCCAGGGCTCTCAGCCTCTCTTCATAGCAGAGATGTCCAAGGCCCTTCAGCATCCTCGTAGCATCTGTTGGACTCTCTCCAGCAGGTCTCTGTCTCTCCTGGATTGGGGAGCACAGAACCAGACAGTGTTCCAGGTGTGGTCTTACCAGAGCAGAGCAGAGCAGAGCAGAGCAGAAGGGCAGGAGAACCTCCCCAGCCCTGCTGGCCACACTTTTCTTGATGCCTCCCAGGATGCCATTGGCAGAGCAGAGGGGCAGGAGAACCTCCCCAGCCCTGCTGGCCACACTTTCCTTGATGCCTCCCAGGATGGCATTGGCAGAGCAGA
>WBNM01042442.1:59503-85416 GCA_013399055.1 Ramphastos sulfuratus | reverse complement strand
TATACTGCGATACTGTGAAAAGTGGAAGCCTGAGGCAAAGGGGCAAAAAGAGAGGTAAGTGTTGCCTATAGAAGGCAGAGACTGTAACAGCAGCAGAGCACAGCAAAAATTACAGTAAGGAGAAGCCCAGCGCTGTTGTCGATATTTGGTTAAAGTAACCCAGCAGGAAGAATAACTTCAGTCACTGCTGAGTCACAAGCAAATAGCAGAACACACATCCCTCCCACAGCCCTACAGCTCACACCCCTAAGCATTTCTAACACTGACAAATGATGTTACAACCAACTTCACAAATTCTTCTCCCATCCAGGAATTCTCCAAAATCTTTGCTGAAATAAATATCCACCTCACTCCATATTTTCATAAATTAAAAAATAAATTAATAAATAACTACCCACCAACACACACACACACGCAGAGATTGCCTGCCTTCATGAGTGCCAAAGCTCCATAAAGATTATGTGTATTACCACAAGTCCAAATCACCAACTAAATTCTCTCACAAATCCCAGAGAACTGTATTTAACAAGGCCACTTTAATGTGGTGCCCAGTACCTTACAGACAAATATTTTTCATAGATGAATAAGGAAAGCCAGAATGTTTTTAGCAGATTCTATTGGAATATTTTAGGACCTATGCAGGTAGAAGTCAGTTCAACGGTCAGAAGAAGATTCAAAACACCAGTGTATAGTTTGGCTCTATATAGACAAAATTTAATAATCAGTGGGATTGTTAATAACTTTTTTTGATTCTTCCTACACCATCCTCTTTCCTTCTGAAAAAAAAAAAAGCAAAAGGCTCCTCATTAACATTTGCTTCTAATACTCTTAATGTGTAAACAAACCAAAGTAGGCTAGGATGGTTGTCTCCAGACAAGACATGGGCTGAAGACTAATCATAGAATGGTAAGGTTGGAAGGGACCTCAAGGATCATCTAGTTCCAACCCCCTGCCATAGGCAGGGACACCTCCCACTAGTACAGCTCACTCAAGGCCTTGTCCAACCTGGCCTCGAACACCTCCAGGGAGGGAGCAGCCACAAACCTTCCTGGACAACCTGTTCCAGTGCCTCACCACCCTCACTGTAAAGAACTTCCTCCTAACATCCAGTCTAAATCTGCTCTCTGCCAGTTTAAACCCATTGCTCCTTGTCCTGTCATTGCAAAACCTTGTAAATAATCCCTCCCCAGCCTTCCTGTAGGCCTCCTTCAGATACTGAAAGGCTACTATAAGGTCTCCTCGAAGCCTTCTCTTCTCCAGCTGAAGAGCCCCAACTCTTGTAGCCTGTCCTCAGAGCAGAGCCTCTCCAGCCCTCTGACCATCTTCATGGTCCTCTGGACCTGCTCCAACACTTCCATGTCCTTCCTATGCTGGTGGCTCCAGAACTGCATACAGTACTCCACAGGCCAAAGCTAGACAGAGAAATTGCCTCCACACACACATGGGAGGCAATGACAGGGCAGCAGCTCTATCTTTTACCATTGAAGTCTGGCATTTAGAGCTAGGAACACTGTACCCATCTTCTCTGGTCTTGCAAGGATGTATCGGACTGCCCTTGCTCTACAGAACTTTGAAATCTAACTCATAGCTTATACAAATACGAACAAGTTTAACCTGTCATAAACTGCAGGGAGCAAGGCAAGACAGCATTGCTACATTACCAGAATGCAAGAGGTAGGCACTAAGAAAACGAAGTCTAGGAGTGTTCTGTTTGAGATCCAGTCACTTGAATCTCAGTGCTGTCATGAGTTGTGGGCCTAAGTTCCCATTATATCCAACAGATGTAAAGAGTTGGGTTCAGTTACATAAACGTGGGTATCTAGCATACTTGAGATCAGCTGAGTTTTCTGACGGACTTCCAACAGGGCAGAGATTTCACATAGGTCCTATAAGACATCATCATGAGGCTGACCAATGTCTTAATATCCTGGAGCACCAGATTTGGGAGGATATGCTTATATTTAGGCAAATGGATCAAGTTCCATTCTGATCAGCAGAGTAAGGTTCGGGTCACCCTTAAAGCAGATATCAAGTGGCTAAGTAGCTCTCTAGGTACCACAGACCATGTTGTCTTACTGTCAAGAAAGCTTGGACACCTAGCACACACAAAGGTGCCTACATTTAGATACCTTAATTGTAACTGAATGGCACAGTCAGAGCAGAATCCAGCTGCCTAAACAGCTCAGGCCCATCCAAGAAGGCACAAATCATTTTCTTCAAACCTTCATCAGGATAAGGTTATTATCATCCTTCAATCCTTTTACTGCAGCCAAAAGGAGTTGCATCAAATCACTATCCAAGGGTGATTTGGCAGGATCCTCAAAATAGCTTTGTTGTGGCTTACTACACAGATAATGCTCGTACTCTAGCTTCATTCTGTATTCCCCAAGGCAGGGAGCACAGATGTTTCAAGGGATTAAAAAAAAAAAAAAAAAAGTTCAATATCTGTGAAAGCCACTATAAACTTGAAATCAAGTTATAGATGGTATTAATTCAATTTTGCTGAAGTCAATAGAATTACATTTTCTTTATAGAGTAAAAGCACTTACCTGCTGTACAAAAATACGATGAAGATGACCAGGACAAACATTAACAAGCTGGCAAGCACTTTCACATAGGTTGAAAAAACAATTACACTTTGCCAGCTACAACTCCTCAAAGTTAACTCTTCCTCCTTCTTTAAATAATGATGGCAGCACCCTGCAGATTACATGCAGGAGTGGAATGCACAGCACACATTTAGTGACGTGATTAACATTAGGTATCACAGGAAGGATTTTCTCTTCCAACATGTGCCACCCTTTCACGAGTTAGAGACACTTGGAGGGTACTGTTGGAATGGATATGGGTAGGTTACATACTTGGCTGAGACTTCCTCTTAGTTTTGCTTAGATGAAGAGTCTGTTTATCTTCTTTGACTTGCAACAGCAGAAAGTCAAGCAGAAACTTAAGAAGTGACAGCTTCTTTTCAGAGCTCATAGAATCATAGAATGGTTTGGGTTGGAAGGGACCTCTAAAGGTCATCTAGTTCCAACCCCCTCTGCAGTAAGCAGGGACATCCTCAACTAGATCAGGTTGCACAGTGCCTTGTTGTGCTGGTTTAAGGCTAATTGGAATATTTTAATAGAGAAAATTATATTATAGGCTGTGAAAAGAAAACAATGGTGATGTCTACTTCACTCACAGGCTTGCTGTGATGTTTAGGAATAAGTACATAAACATTAGATAAGACAGTCGGGCTGGTCACGGGCTCTGGGACAGTGTCTGGGGCTATCCTGCAACTTCTGGCTTCTTCTCTCCGACAAATTAATTCACTAACCACTTTTTCTTCTAACTCCTCCTCTGGCCGATCCTCAAAACCTTGGGGTAAGGTATAGGGGTGGGGAGAAGGTGGAAGGGTGGTTGGGAGCCCCTCCTGGGGTCTCTGATTTCTGGGAGGGCTGTTGTGTTTCTGTATTACCTTTACCTTGTATATTTCTGTAACTATTCCTGTATATAGTGTATATATCTGCTTGTATATTGTGCTGAGCTGTAAATATAGCTTCATCTAAAACTTCCAGCCGGCTGAGTTCTAGTCTGGGTCATTTTACAACTGTGGGGGGGCGGGGAACTCCCAAACCCATCACACTTGTTAAGTCTCACGTTGAATATCTCCAGGGATGGGGCACAAACCACCTCCCTGGGCAATCCAGATGCACAGAAACAAACATGTAGAGAAATCAGTTTCATCATTTTTTTCATTTTTCCTGCAATCTGAAAGATAATTCTACCTTTCAACCCTTCCTCAAAGTCACATTTTACAGTTTGGCTTGCTGGGGGAAAAAAAAGAGCCATGAAATTTTGTGCTAAAAGGTAGGATGCCAAATAAAAATGCCCTCCACTGCTTCATTAGAAATAGCAATGATATTTTTATCCTAGCTTCCATGACATTTCAATAAAATAAATAACTAATTGACTTTTAAAAGGCTGGAGGTTGACTGTTGGAACACCAGCAAGGTGACCAGCAAGGTCACAAAGACATCTCATAACACATTTCATTTACCACAAAAGAATTATGTACCTGAATATCTTTGTACCAGCTTTTAAACCAAACATGAAGCATTTCAATGTTCTGCAGCTACTTACACAGCTGAGGCAAAGGATCATAGGATTCCCATCCCTGCTTTACACACTCGCTTGAATCAGGACAAGGAACATTTGAAGGCTGCATCCCCACAGGTTGGCAAATTCCCTGTTTGCTGAGTTATCACACAGTAATGGAGAAGTTCACTGATGATATGAAACTGAGAGGTGTGGCTACCACACCGGAAGGCTGTGCTGCCATCCAAAGAGACCTGCACAGGTTGGAGAGCTTATTGAACCTCCTGAGGTTCAATAAGGACAACTGCAGAGGCCTGCATCTGGGGAGGAATAACACCGGTGTAGACTAGTGGTCATCCTGCTGGAAAGTAGCCCCATGGAGAAAGGCTTTGGAGTCCTAGTGGACAGGGAGTTATCCACGGAACAGCAATGTGCCCTTGTGGCCAAGAGAGCCAATGACATCCTGTGATGCATCAAGAAAAGTGTGTCTAGCAGGTCTAGGGAAGTTCTTCCCTGCCTCTACTCTGCCCTGGTGAGACCACGCCTGGAATACTGTGTCCAATTTTGGGCTCCCCAATTCAAGAGAGAAGGTCCTGCTGGAGAGAGTCCAATGGAGAGCTATAAGGATGATTGCAAGATTGAAACATCTCTACTACAAACTGAGAGACCTGGGACTGGTAAGTTTTGAGAAGGCGGCTGAGAGGAGACCTTAGCAATAGCTATAAGTATCTGACGGATGGGTGTCAAGATGAAGGTGCCAGTCTCTTTTCAGTGGTGCCCAGGGGTAGAGCAAGGAACAATGGGTACAAGCTAGAACACAGGTGGTTCAACCTCAACACAAGGAGAAGCTTCTTCTTTACAGCAAGGGTGACAGAGCATTGGAACAGACTTCCCAGAGAGGTTGGGGAGTCTCCTCCTCTGGAGACTTTCAAAACCCATCTGGAAGCATTCCTGTGCAGCCTGCCCTAGGTGATCCTGCTTTGTAAGGGTGGTTGGACTGGTTGATCTCTAGAGGTACCTTCCAACCCCTAACACTCTGTGATTCTGTGACTGTGAAAAGGATCACTACATCCTCCCTGAAGAGACAGTACCTGCACTTCTCCACAAAACCACCCTGAAACACTGTGATGTTTTATTACAGGGTTGTCTGAAAAAAACATTACAAAATGCCGTGTGTGTTTTTCCTTCTTTTGGCCAAAACTATTCAGCCAGTTCAGTCGGGATGTAGAACTCTGAGCAGCCTCAACGAAGCAGCACTTTCTGGTAAATCCATCTGTATGAAAAACAACACTTGACGCTGCACAACATTTCTGTCAGCAAAGGCTCATACTGAGTTTAAGTTACTGGTGCCCTATACCAGAAGCAGCAGCACAATACACCATTTTCTCTCAATATCAACTTGCTACGTCAATTGTAAATTAAAACAAATGCAATGCAGATAAGTAAATTTTACACAATGTGAAGCAACCCAATCCTCAGAAAAGTATTTTTCAGAAAGAAAAGGGAATTAGGAGGAGAAAAAGAGAGACAAACTGTTTAGTTTGAAGAAGAGGGGGCTGAGGGGAGACCTCATCTCTGTCTACAGCTACCTGAAAGGACGTTGTGGAGAGGTTGGTGCTGGTCTTCTCTCACAGATAATAGTAATAGAACAAAACGGAATGGTGTCTGGACACCACGGAATGTGACTGGACATTAGGGAAAAAAATTTCCCAGAAAGAGTGGTGAGGCATTGGAATGGGCTACCCGGGAAGGTGGTTGAGTCACCAAACCTGGATGCATTTAAAAGTCATTTGGATGTGGTGCTTGGGGATATGGTTTAGGGTGAACCTAGTAGAGTAGGATCATCAGTTGGACTTGGTGATCTTGAGGGTCTTTTCTAATCTGAACGTTTCTGTGAGTCTGTGACTGTGAGGGTCAAGTTGGGGCTGAGAGGTTTATAATGCTGCAGTCTGAAGATAAAAACACGACTCTACAGTTCACCATTCCATGACTACCATAAACTGTGTGGCAGAAACTTTTTTCTCAACTCTGGAATTAAAATCCATCAAGCGAAGACAAGTTCTTCCCTTGTACAGCCCTTCAGGCTAAAGAGTTATAGGTCAGTAATTTTCCCCTTTTTCAGTTCAATTGTATCCACTTACCCATTCTCAAACAGACACTATCTTATTTTAGTGTAATTTTTTTAATCTCTTCCTATCTATGGCATTACACCTCTAACATATCTCCTCCTTTTTGACCTGTGGCTTTATGAGAAGAAGCTGAAACCAGCTCTCTGAAAAACAAGTACAAGTCAGTTTATCAACATGAGCTTATGATTTGTACAGAACTGAAATATTGTCAGTTTTCAATATCGGCCAAATAGGCTGATTTCTCACAAATTAACATACACAGCCTGTTCTGAACATTTTTATGATGAACCTTCAAATAAATTCTAATTGGAATCTGAGCATTATTCCTGCAAATTTTTCTCACATATTAACTGCGTGGTTGAAGGAAGCTGACTTGGTTCATTTAGTATCAACAATGTGATGCCAGGCACTAGAGAAGGACACAGGGGCATAAGGGCATCTATTGACCCCAAATGAAAATGGAAAGACTGCGGCAGGCATCCACAGGTACAGGTCCACCTCCTCTGCCTGAAAGATGAGCACCATGAGTGTAGTCCATGAAAAGACATTAATTCAAAATTTAGAAGCAAAATCTGAGAGCTGAACAATGTTATCTTATTTCTTTTTTAATACATAGTATAGGTTCCAAATAACTATTTTGATCATAGAAAAAGCAGTCTATGGTTACATACACCTCTTCTGTCACTTTTTGGTGATGTATTTCAGAAATTTGAAGTTCACAAGCTAAAAAATGGGGTTTGGGGGGTAATTTAAAAGGCAGTGAATTTAACATTAGCTTTTCATTTAATTTTACTGAAAGTAGCTGCATTATCTTCATAATCACTAAAAGTTAAACCTGTAATATATTTCCAGAATAAATTAAAGTTTGAAGCAAACAAAATAAAGGTAGAAAGGACTACTCATAGTTACACAGTCAAGTCATAATACACTTCAGTGGAAGACTCCTGATGATGCCAGTTTGAATAGTCCAGCAAAACAGAAGACAGACTGAATACAATAGAAATGTTGAGATTCTATTTATAACGTATAATTATTTCATATTTTAATGTGTTGTGAGTTTAAATTACCCACATCAGAGGATTTTAGGATTTCAAGACTGTGCTATAGAATAGATTTTTTTTTTACTCCCATTTTGACAGGAAGGAAGGAAGATAATGAATATGTACTACAGAAGATGATGAAAGAAAAGTACCAATTCTCTGACTGGCCATGTTCAATATGTTTACAAGTAGTTCAATGTTTTCATCAAGAAAGCTTTTTATAATATAAAGTGGAAATAGGATTGCAAAATTATCGCAAGGGGAAAAAAATTCAGCATAAAAATGTGAAGAAAGCTATATGCTATATGCACAGTACTNGTCCCTGCCTATGGCAGGGGCTTGGAACTAGATGATCCTTGAGGTCCCTTCCAATTTTACCATTCTATGATTGATTCTATGCTGGCACATCAAGGGGCTCGCATAAGATACAGGAGAGAGCCCATGGTAGAGGACACGTCCCAGTTGCAGAGCTAATTATTGTATGCGTTCCATTAATATAAGTGAGGATGCACAAGAATTTGGGCAGGGACTCAACTGGAACAGCTCGCCCCAACTGACCAAAGGGAAAGCCCACACCATACGACATTGTGCTCAGCGTATAATGCTGGGGGAAGAAGTAGTATAGGGAAACATTTGGAGTGATCACATTGATCTTCCCAAGTAACTGTTACATGTGTTGGAGTTCTGCTTCCCTGGAGATGTCTGCCTGCCGACGGGCAGTAGAGTGAATTCCTCATTTTGTTCTGATTAGATGTGTGGTTGCTGCTTTACTATGCAACTAGCAAGGGATCCAAAGAACCCACACCTCAATGTAACTACTCAAGTACCAAACAGACTGACACATCTTTCAATATACTGGAGCCAGCATTCACCTAGATATACCAAAATGAACACCTGTCCTGCTCTCCCCTGAACCATATGCCCATTCACACATTGCTGCCCTGAATCTCACCACGAACTTTGCTTTCTTCTCTCAGGCAACCAGCACCAGAACAAGAGGACACAGTCTCAAGCTGTGCCAGGGGAAGTTTAGGCTCGAGGTGAGGAGAAAGTTCTTCACTGAGAGAGTCATTCCCCACTGGAATGGGCTGCCCAGGGAGGTGGTGGAGTCACCGTCCCTGGAGGTGTTCAAGGCACGTTTGGACGTGGCACTTGGTGCCATGGTCTAGTCTTGAGGTCTGTGGTAGTGGGTTGGACTTGATGATCTTTGAGGTCTCTTCCAACCTTGCTATACTGTGATACTGTGATACTGTGAACTGCAGGGCTGAAACACCTGGCTGGGCATCAAAACCAGGGGGCGCTCAGCCTGGTATGAACGAATGCTTCCCCGCCGAGTGGTTCCACACGATTTACTGGGCGAGGGTAGGGGGGATACCGCAGATGATGGCCCAAGGGAAAAGGCAGGAAGCCTCCCGGCAGAAGGCGCAGAGCTGCCGGCCCAGCAGCGCGCTGCCAGCAGGAGGAGCCCCTTCACCGCTGCTGGCGGCCCCTCGGCTGCCCGGCAAACTCTCCTTGCCCGGCAGAAATAGACATCAAGCCCAAGTCCCACAGCGCACTGCAGGGTTTACTCTCCTTTAAAGGAAGGGTAAAAATCCATAGGAAACCGCAATCAAAAGCAGTGCGCTCAGTGCCCTCAACCAAGCGTGCTGAAGACGCTGTGCCGTAGCACAGCGGGTGGGATTTTACCGTATTTCGGGGAGGAAGATAGATGAGACGGGGCCTCTGGAGTTCAGAGTTTCTTAATGCCTTCTGCATTTAATTTGAAGGCACCAGTATGGATTTCCTACAAGCAATGCTGCTCTGCTGGCTCCTGACTGACGTTTTGATTGCTCCAAGTACCTACTTTCCTCACGCCGAGTAGCAAAATGCCTGCCAACAGCAGCTTGTTCTTCATTCTTTGGGGACTTATGTCGATATTCCTAAGATGTTTCTTTATTTGACTTTTACTCTGTGAGCTGTTCTTAATTTACACCTTATTCATGGATTTCTTCTCATCCCACCACTGCTCCCACATGTTCTATAGTGAGATACCCTAATTAAAGAACCTCTGGAGTCACCTCTTAACTGCAACCATTTGCAGAACCATAGGTAAACTGCACTTTAGAGGATGCATGTGTCTGAGAACAAATTCAGCATTCTTTGAACTCGAATCCAGGTTCAGTGTTCTCAGACATCAGTATAGAACCTGTGTTTCATCACTTGCTTCAAACAAGTAGCACAGTATCAAGATAAATACAAATCAGAAAAATCAGGGCCAGTAGACCTCTGACTTGCCCGGTCTGTACTCCTGCATCATAGCTGTGTGCAGCTTTTACTAGAATTGTGCTTGTTCCAGACATCATACAGTATTTATGATAAGCTACTATGGATCCAGTTTTATCTTCCTACAAATTTACCTGTACCGACAAATACGTTAGATAGGATTAGTCAACAAACCACACAATCTCAGAATCAGAAAAGACCTTTGAGATCATCAAGTCCAACCTATCATCTAACACCTCAATAACTAAACCACGGCACTAAGTGCCAAATCCAAACTCCTTTTAAACACCTCCAGGGACAATGACTCCACCACCTCCCCAGACAGCCCATTCCAAAGGCCAGTGACCTTACAATACAAGGTCTCATTCAATGAACAAAGACAAATTTGGTGTTTTGTGAGGTGTAAACCTTAATTGTTCATCCTGTTTCAAAATACTGCACCAGATTTCTAAAGCACTCAGCTTTTGCCAAAATTCTTTCCCCATTTTATGTTTTTTCTGACAATTACAGGACTGAACTCTACCATCACACTTCTGAGTCTTGTTTACTGCTTCACCACAGTTTAACATAGTGGCCTGACTCATTTACAATACATACAACTCTGCAGTGAAGCACTACAGTATTGACTGCTTACATTTCACAGGATCAGGCTGTCAAAAGAAAAGCAATAAATCCCAGTCCATGAGCAGGAACAGACAAAGTGCCAAAGAGACAAGAGGATACATGTCTGTGACAAACTCACAGAGTTGGGTTTTGGTGAGAAAGTTAATTTTTGCTCACTTTGCAGAGAATATCCGTAAATCAGTGAACTTCCCTTAATCAGTATTCCAACTTCTAGATTTTTTTTTCTTCAATTATCCATGGCACTATCTCACACTGAATAGAGGAATAAAGGTCCAGCAACACCATTCCAAAAGTGTTGAGTAGCTGTTCTAAATAGAGAGCTTAGAAACCAAAGAAACAAAGCACTACCAGCTTCATAAAGTGTTCTTTAACAACACTGCAGACATCCACATGACCTTATATCTGCCCATGGGCACAACCTGCAGCAGCTGGCAGGCTTCAGCTGTGCCATGTGGCAGCCACTGCCACACAGGCACCCACACCCTGAGCACTTCACAAAATAACAGTGCCTGTTGCAGGCAAGTTCCATCATGTTATTTTCAAGAGTGGCAAGCAATTACACGTTTCATTGCAAATCTGTACACAGTGTTGTTGCTTTACTTGTCTGAGGTATCTACAAAAACTACAAAAATCGCTTTGTCACCTTCACTGCTTCCCATACTTCTTCCCAATTTGAATGGCTTTGAACCTCCTGAATAGACTTCACCCATGTTTGACAAAGGAACTGACTTCTCAAAATTCCTATAAACCAACACTCGTTTGACCCAGAAAGCTCTGTAAATGATTCTCCTTAAATCAAGATGAAAATTGGTTTCTGCCTCATAAAGGCAAATAACTGAACACTACCAAATGTTCAAAGACACAAAGCAAGAGGCAGAACAGCCTCACACCAGGACGTTTTCACCTAGGAACCAAGTAAGAATTACAATATGCACAGCCACTGCCAGCAAAACACATGAATGCACAAAGTAAACTACATCATCGCTTTCTAAATTTACCTGGAAAGTTTTCCTGTGGACAGCTTGGAGATCTCACCTGAGTGCTGACAGCAAAATTACAGCCAATGATGCTGTGACTTCAAAAGAAAGGCCAAACCCTCAGCTGGAAGGAAGCTGTGAGGAAACATGCCAAATCAAAATGCTTCCTTGTGGTCACATTTGCAGTCTTTCTGTTGGCAATACTACAAAAATATGTCTGAAAAGACACAGTTTCATCTGGAAATGAAGGGGGCAAATGCGAGGGAGAATCTAACGCAGCTGAGAAAACCAAAGCATTCAGTGCAGCTCAGGTCAGTAACTTCAAGTTGAAGGATACCAGCTTTTACAGATGCTCAGGAGCTGCCTCCTGGCCTCCCTTCCCTTCAGTGTGAGCCAGTGTTTGGTAAAACCACATGATGTTCCACAATCCATCACAGATGCCAGTGGATAGATGTGGGAGGTATAACATAGAGGAGATGCCAAGCAAAAAACAGTAAAATGAAGAGCTCATTCTCTGTGGACCAAAATCCACCCCAAAATTTCCCCCTCAGCTGGGACAGCACCTGTGGGTTGCAGTGTTTGCAGTCCTCTTTAGTGCTTCCCCTCAGATAATGCCTGGCATTCTGGATGTCAAGGTTTTTAGCAACACCAAACTACTCCTTGTCTGTCACCTCCCACTCAAGTTTCCACACTCCTGTTCACCACAGTGCATATAGTACACAGGACATGCTGCCTTGCCAAAGGAACACATCAGTACTTCCCCTATCGTGACAATGACAAAAGGACATTTTTCCACTGTATTTTTCTCACCTCAGAGCTCAGCCTCATGTTGTAACTCTCTTTTGTTAGTCCTGTCTGTGGCCCCTGCAATGCACCTTTCCACAAGCCCTCCCTACTTTATCTGCATGCAAAGCTGGTGATGACTATCTTTTTGGTTTGGAAAGCAGCACAAAGGATGATGATTGCTACAGAGTGGTCAGACTGGCCTCTGCAAGCCTCAAGCTGAATCCTCCTGACACACTCCACACAGGGCTGTGCAGATGAATCCAGACCTACAGACAGATATAATGACTTAGGCAGAAATTACTCTTCCTGCTGCTTTACACCAGTGCTTCCCACCTTCTAAAAAGCCATCTGAGCTCTCTAAGCAGAGCCTTGCAGAAGGCATAAATCCATGTTAAGAGTTCCATGGTGGATACAGGTAAAATCTGACACTCATTATAATGAGTAGAAGCCATTCAGAATATCCAGAGAAGGATGTGCTTTTACTTCTAATCGAAAGCTTCCCTACTAGCAGGAAATACATTGAAATGTTATTTCAATTTGCTTCCCAATAAAGCTCAGTTAATCCAAATTGTTTTAAAGGCACTTTCAAATGGATTCCAATAAACTATAAACTGGCAGAAGCAAAAACACCTGGAATATGAATTTTTATGCTGGGAGACTTCATTGTCTTCAGAATAACAGGGATGTGCCAAGAAGATAAACCTTTTCAAAGGACTAGACTGACATTCCCTTACAAATTGTGTGCTTCCTATGTCCTTTCAGAACAACTTCCCCATTTACAACCCACAGCAGGCAAATTATGCAGCTATCTATAGCAAATAGTCAAGTATGCTGTACTCATAAATGTGGTCGTTCGTAAATGTGGTTAACAGCCTGAAAACTAGGCCTGGCAATATTTCCATGTGCTAAGCCCTCAGAAGTGAAGTTTTCCATTCAGCCAGAAGCCAAGGTGTTAAATGAGAACACCTCAAGATTCTTGAATCCTTTTCTTTATTACTTTCCAACAATAACAGCACATAAATCTGCTCATTATAGTCACCTGTCTTTTTCTGCTTTTCCGTGAGCAGGAAAGATCACTCTCAGTCACTCAAGATGTCTCATCTATGTGTGCACACTCAACCACTCAAAAGTGAAGAATGTTCTTACTGTGTAACATTTGCAGACAAAGCTCATCATCAACCCTTCCTCTGGTTTAGCAGGTGAGCTGGAAAACTGGGATGAGGAGCAGAATAAAGCCCCTATAAACTGAGAGGAAGTGGCTGAACACCTGCTGCGCCACTTAGGCAATCGCAAGTCCATGGGGCAGGATACCATCCACCCAACGGTACCAAAGGAGCTGGTAGAAGTGTTCACCAAGCCACTTTCCATAGTTTATGAGCAGTCCTGGCTAACTGAGGAGGTCCTAGCTGTGAATGGAGATTGACAAGCATGACACTCATCTACAAGAAGGGTCAAAAAGAAGATCTGGGGAACAACAGGTCTGTCAGTCTGACCTCTGTGCCAGGGAACACTATGGAGCAGATCATCTCAAGTGCTATCACACAGCACATACAGGACAACCTGGCAATCAGGCCCAGTAACTGAGTTTTTGAAAGGCAGGTCCTGCTTGATTAACCTGGTCTCCTTTTACAACCAGGTGACCCACCTAGTAGATAGGAAAAGGCTGTGGAGATTTGCCTGGATTCTAGTAACCCCTTTGACCGGTACCTGAAGGGGACCTATAAGGATAGGAAGAGACTGCTTACAAAGGCTTGTAGTGACAGGACAAGGGACAACAGCTTCAAACTAGAGAAGAGTAGATTTAGATTAGATGCTAGGAACAAGTTCTTTATTATGAGAGTGGTAGAATACTGGAACAGGTTGCCCAGAGAGGTGTTTGGGGCCCCATCCCCGAAGATATTCAAAGTGAGGCTCGACAGGGCTCCGGGCAACCTGATCTGGTTGAGGATGCCCCTGTTGACTGCAGAGGGGATTGGACTAAATGGCCTTTGGAGGTCCCTTTCAACCTAGACCATTCTATGATTCTACCATTTCCCACAACATCCTGGTGGAGACACTGGCTGCACGTGGCTTAGACAGGCATATGCTTTGCTACATAAAACTGCCTGGGTAGCTGGGCCCAAAGAATTTTAGTAAATAGAGTTAAATCCAGCTGGTATTTGGTCACAAGTGATGCTTCCCAGGGCTCAGTATTTGGGCTAGTTATCTTTAATGTCTTTATCAATGACCTAAACAATGAGATTGAGTACACTCTTATTAAGTTTGCAAATGACATCAAGTTGGGCAGGTGTGTTGGTCTGCTGGAGGATACAGATAATCCACAGAGGGATTTGGACAGGATGGATCAATGGGCTGAGGCCAGCTGCATGAGGTGAAACAAAGCTGAATGCCAGGTACTGCACTTGGGTTACAATGACCCCATGTGAAGCTACAGGCTAGAAGTGGTGGCTGGAAATCTGCCAGAAAAGAACCTGGGGGTGTTGGTCAACAGCCAGCTGAATGTGAGCCAACAGGGTGCTCAGGTGGGCAAGGAGACCAACAGCATCTTGGACTGTGTCAGGAACAGCATGGCCAGCAGGAATAGGGAAAGTGATCAGCCCCCTGTACTTAGCACTGGTGAGACTGCACATCAAATGCTGTACTCAGTTTTGGGCCCACACTACAAGACATTGAGGTGCTGAAGCATGTTCAAGGAAAGGCAATGAAGCTGGTGAAAGGTCTGCAGAACAAGTCTTATGAAGAGCAGCTGAGGGAACTGGGATTTTTTAGTCTGGAGGAGGCTGAGGGGAGACCTGCCTGAAGGGAGGTTGTAGCAAGGCGGGTGGTGGTTTCTTCTTCAAAGTAACAAGTGACAGGACAAGAGCAAGCAGCTTCAAGTTGCACCAAGAGAGGTTTAGATCGGACATTAGGAAAACTTTCTTCACCGAAGGTTTGTCAGGCATTGGAATAGGCTGCCCAGGGAAGTAGTGGAACCACCATCCCTGAAGGTGTTTAAAATACATGTAGATGTGGCACTTAGTGACATGCTTTAGTGTTGAACTTGGCAGTGTTAGGTTAACCAACTGGGCTCAAAGGTTTTTCCCAAACCAAACAATTCTATGATCACCTAATTGCATTATCACAAGTGACAACTGATCACAAAGGGGAAAGCTTTGCCAGATACAGACCCTAGAGTAATCTCAATGGGTGTCTAGGGATCACATTGGATTAAACAATTTCCTATTAAGCCTAAAGGATACAACGGGGCCATAGGATGGCAACAAGAAAGATCCTTTGAGAAAAATCTAAGATAACAAACAAGGAATGGGAAAGCATCTTAGGCTGCAAACCTGTTCATAACTTTGAAATGTCCTGATGCTCTGGACAGCCTAAAGGACACATTTTATTCATTCCATAATGACAGCAGAGATGGCCATTTGACAGCCAACAGATAGAGAACCAGGTCTGAATGCTGAAGGGAGAAATCCTTCCGAAGATCTGATCCAGTGGGTAGGGCAGGGTTACTTTCCTAAATCTACATTTTCAAATACTTCACTTCACATTCAAAGCAGTCACCATACTCCCTTCTCTAAGACTGCTCTTTCCTCCCTTTTCATCACAGGAACAACAGTCATGTAGCTTTAATTACCAGCAGAAATCTTGCTTGGCAAAGTAGGTAACAAGAGAGCAGTGGACAGAGCATGCCACACATGGCACCATCAGCGTTTTTCACCTCAAATCTCAGAAAGGAGACTTTTTATGAGAACTGGTGAGATGAGTCCTGAAGCAGTGGAAGTTTCTCATTTCCTCTGAGATTCTGCCTGCCTTAAGGGCTTGAAATTAAACAAGTTAGTAATCGCAGCCAGATTCCTTGCTTAGCTTCACCTCACAACAACCACCTGTTTCTGTGTTACCTCCACACTGCACTGTGCTGGAAGAGGCCTCGTGAGGCTTGATGCAGATGCTGTAAGTCACATGCATCATTGGGAAGCTTACAGGAACCCCATGCAAGCAGCCAGGTCAAATGCTGCGTGAACGCTTTCAGCTGCAACTGTCTACTTCTGTTCTATAGGACAAAAGGCTTATAGACTATTCCCTAAAGCTTGAAAAGCAGCTCCAAAATATCCTAAAAGATAGCTCCAGTTGGTTATATAAGTATACCAATGTACAAATACTAACGAATTCAGGGAAACTAAGTAGTTTGTGCCAAACCAGAAGCTAACACAGTCCTCTACTGGAAAAATCCTGTAAAAACATGCTGTTTCTCCAGTGCTCATTTATGTGTACAGGAAACAGACTGCTTGACGAGCAAGAGATGTCTAACAAAACCTGAGCAATACAGCAGCCAGGAAAAAAGATAAACTGAGACCTAAATAACATCAGAATGGACATTAGGAGAAGGTTCTTCAGGGATAAGGTGATCAGTCATTAGAAGCGGCTCCCTGGGACAGTGGTCAAGCCTGTCGGAGTTCAGGGAGTGTTTGGATGGTGCTTTTAGTCATGCAGTTTAGTTTCAGGTAGTTCCACAAGGAGTATAGAGCTGGCCTTGACTCCTACAGGTCCCTTCCAGCTCAAGATATTCTATGATCCTGGGTGTCACATATGGTATGCCACATCCCTGGTGTGTAGCAGCAGGTAAAAGATTTTACTTTATCAGTCTCCACTGCCTTTTAGATGCCAGCCTAAAACTATCCTCATGATGAGACTCACTGCTTAGAGGAGAATCAGGATACACTGAGACATGCACAGGGCCTTTGCTGCCCAGGCTTGTTAACACTGCCCTGTTAAGGGGAAAGCCAGCAGGTATGCCTGGATGTGTATATGGCACAGCCAGGCAAATGGGCAACAGGACAGACTCATGCCACTTAAGACTGTTTTTGGGTACGGGCACAGAACTAAGTTCTGCCATGGGAAAGCCTGCACATGTTCAGCAGAGGAAGGGAACTATACCAGTGAGAACTTCAGAAACTAAACAGGAGCATCTGACCAAATGTTGGACTGCTAACATCTGCACCACATAAATACTGACACCATTCAAACTGTTCACAGTAACTCACTGAACTGGAGCTCTCATTCCCTTCTAACACAAATTAGATTTGGGCCTGAGCAGTGCCTTGAGGGCAGCCACTCAAATTAATGAAAAGCTCAGGAGGTTAATTTAGTTCCAAATCCAGGCTGAGCTCTTCTTCCAAGATGATATTTGACACACATGAAGTAAAGAGAAAGCTCAAGTGCAGAGCACATAAGGTGAAATACAGGAAGTCGACATCCCTTTTCCACATTATGAAGCATGCCTTGCAGAGCAAATTTCTCTCTAATTTATCTCAGCATTTCTCCAAAGTGCAGACTCCACAGTACCAGGATCCTTAAGCTTTAGCACTGTAGGACTTGTGACATACAGATGCACATTTTCACCCCCATTTCCATTCTAGGCTTCTCACTTCCATAATTAGAGTCGTTACAAGCGTTCCCTTTCCATCTCTTGCCTCATGATATCAAGCAAAGGTAACCTCTAAGGGGGTAACAGCAGGTTCTTCACCTTAGTTCCTGAGCCTACTGAGTGTTGCAGCTCCTACAGGATGTAGATTACATAGACCCCCTTGGACAAGCAGCAGCAGTTAAGGGTACAGCTGAGCTGTTCAGTCAAAATAGTGATGCCACAGAGCACATCAACAAGGAGAAATTGTGGGAACCAGCACCATAAGCACCCTGGTTAAAGGAGAACATATGGCTCCAGGTGCTGAGCAAGCCCCTCTGCAGCTCATGGAGAAGACCATGGTGAAGCAGGTTGTCCCCCTGCAGCCCATGGATGTCCATGCCAGAGCAGATACCTACATCGCAGCTTGCAGAGGACTCCACACTAGAGCAGGTGCCCTGAAGAAAGCTGCAGTCCAGAGCTAAACTACAAACCCCTTCAAATACCTTGTCCAAAGACTGAAGCTCTCTTTCTGAACAAACTACTTCGTACACTTACCCTTACACATCCCATCATCCTGCATAAAGCAGCACCAATGATGTTCCTACCATAAAAACTATCCCACTCCCTATTGTGGTTTTAGAGTTAACACTCTAGCTTCATTCAAAATTGTAAATGTTGAATAGAAAAAAAAATGGTAGAGAGCAAATCAAATATTGGTTATAAAAGAAAAATAGGTAAGTCTGTACCATTTCATTTGTTTGCTGGACTAGTATATAATCCTCTGTACAAAATGCTCTCTCCCTCTGCTTCCTGTCTCCTCCTCTTTGTTTTCCCCATGATGGCTGATCTTGCATGGCTACACTAGCCTTGGCTGAGTAGGTAACAGCTAGGGCCTGATTTTCTCTGTGAGGAGAAGGTGGTGGCTGTTAGCCCCTTCTGGGTTTGTCCAGGGGAGGGTATCTCTTGTTTCACAGTTGTATACAATCATAAACATTGTATATGTACAAAATATATTTACATTTGTATTATAAGCTTTTAGATTTTAGCTTGCTGAAAATTTATAGCTTTATCTTACTTCCAAACCTTCCAGGCTAGTCTGGTGATCTCATTTTAGGGGGTAATTTTAACCCTACTACACTCTCCTATTTCAGGTGGCATCAACCAGGTAATGTCCCTGTGTTACCCAGGGACAAATTACAAATTTCAGGTCTATTCAGATAAATTGTGCATGTAGGCAAGCGTTTTAGTTTTACTTATGCAGTGATTTTATGATGTTTCTTGCTTGCTTTCTTTTCATCATCTACTGTCTAAGATCTCCTCCTTCTCTTACATTACCCTAGGTTAGGCTGCCAAAGCAAGCTGAAATTCCTCAGTGCAAGACAGTTAAGACCCTCTGTGGTGGGGCACACCCAAGGTTTGAATGGGGCATGAAACCCCACCTCTGGTTTGAGGGTTTTGGAATGTGAAGGGAGTATGTGTCAAGTACCTTACCACACCCCCACAGGCCTGAACGGAGGGAGAGCAAATCGCCCCAGCATATGTATATGGCAATGGGACACATTATGAAGTGGGACTTTGAGAGGGACTGCCAGCGTCAGACTGCCTCTTGAAGGGACCTGCCTCTGTTGTAATCATGGGTACACTGCCAAGCAGCCTGAGCTTTACCCTCTGCTGCCCCACAATCTGCACTTCAAGGCACTGCCGCGAAGGACTGCTGACAAGGAGCCAAGGGACTACCTCCGAATTCCTACTCCACCACCGTGAGTAGCGCAGACGTTTCCTAGGGCTCCAGGCTGCCTTTTGTTTGTAGGTGTGGCAAAGCTATTTTTTATAGCAAACCTTTCCCAACTTTCTGATTTTTCTGAATTACTACATTCCCTGTAAGCATCCTTGTGAAAGATTTTTCACGACCAAATTTCTGACCCCAACTTTATATAGAGTTGTGGGCGGGGCTTTCTGGAAAATAACTGTATATTTTATAATTCCTGCCTTGTGAATTCCCACAACCCATTCACCCTTCTCCTCACCCCTCTGAACAACCCTAAACAAGCAAAAATTCAACCAAATCATGAAAAAGCACTTTTGAGATACCATATCAACTATTAGGTAGCAGAAGCTATTTGTATGAATGGCAAAACCAAAACCAAAGCAGTTTTCCTTTTTACTATCACGCCCCACATTAGATGAAACGTAACACTTCACAGGGTAAGGGAAAATCATAGTTTAATTACAACAATGTAGCATAAACACTTTAGTAGTCGATACCAGATATTGCGACGCCTAAACTAAACTGGAGTTCTCCACAGATCCCGTAAACAGACACTCTAAATTCCCTACATGATTGGCATTAAGAAGGTTTGTACAAAGGTGGTCAGTTGTTCAGTCTTTAAGATGTCAGGACAGAGTGAGACAAACACACACACACACACCAGTAAGTACAGAGAAACGTTATGCTACATTTTGGACAGTTCAGAACTGAAAGTGCTTCACATCTATAGGATAAGAAATGGCTTCATCTCCTCATCCCTAAATGATGAGAGCAAAGAAATAACCCTTTAATAGGTTAAATAAACAGTGCCCCATTTATCCATGCTTTATATAAAGTTTCCAACAATTCAGAAGGTCCATGGTGAAATTTACAATCTATATACAGTACAACAAATTGTCAAAAGTTCAGATACTCCTTGGTTCCCAAATGTCTGAAGCTCACTCTGCACTAGGAAAAAACAAACCTACAGTATTGATTTTTTTTCTTTTTTTCCTGTTTTTGTAAAAATTAAGCATCCCAATCCACCTTGAATAAAATCAGTCCCTAAGTCCTGGTCATATTTAACAACTGCTTAATCCCAGTGTTTAAGGCATGTTCATTAGATGTCAGTATAGGGGTATTGTCAGAAATTATAATAATTACAGGTATGGAGTGTCAGCAAATTTACATAGCAATGCCACTCTTTACAATATAAAACAGACTGTTCTGATGGATGTTGTTCCTGAGTTAAAATTTGCTAAATACTGCTAAGATTAATGTTTTCCTTTTTATACTTCTTCCTCTGGAATGTCCTTTCACATACACGCAATTAAAAATTAAAATTCTCTCTGGAAATAGCCCAAATGTTAGAAAGCAAAAATGCTAGCAAAATTCTAATTGGATCAGCATTCCAAAATCTAAATTTAGCCAAAGTGTTATACATTTGCAGGACTTAGTATCATTTAGCTCTTAACAAGAAGATTTTCTAAATACAAAGACAAATATAAATGTCAGTCCACATTTTATTTGCAGCTGAAAACAACAGGAAAAGATTTTGAAACCAAGAATTGTAATTTTAAGGTTCTGTGAATAGAAAGAATTCTGATCCTGTAAACAACTTCAGTTTTTTTATCCACTCTCCTTCCTCAGAATTAAAGACATTTTTTTAATTGTAGAAACACAAATACCTTGAAATATATTGAGCTTTCTAAAAATCACGCAATTAATGGTCTAACCAGATTTTTTAGTTTCCCTTCCCACAGAACTGTTTCTCAAGTAGGTAATCACTGACATTTTTTCCAATATTAAAAAAAAACCAAAACAAACAACTGTTTTTGGCAGAGAGAAATTGATAGCTTTAAAAATACGTTTCATTAGCTTCAAAACATGCATAAGAATTCTTATCACTCTAATCATGCTGGTTCCAGCTCACTGAAGTTCAAAGAAACATTTGCTCGAGTCTGAGCATTACTTTTACCAGGAGTTAAGGTCACTAGAAAAAGAGGATGACAAAAGGTCTGTGCTATACCTGTACTTCTGACTATCAGCTGAAGAAAAAAAAAAACCTCAAAATTGCACCATCTGGAGTTTAATCCAGTTTGCTGAAATCAGTGAAGAACAATGAGTTTTAATGGGATTAGTATTTTAAGTGCTCCAATTGAAGCTCACTGTTTACAGTGATGCAGCATCTCCTATTTTAAATACAAGAAAAGACTGCAGTAATTATACCTATCACACTAGGGAATAAATGTGCATTTATGTATTTTCCAAATCTGTCAGCAGTGCTAATTATGAATTACAGTATGATTTTTAAAATAAAGAGTCTAATTTCCAGATTTGTTTCTATTTAAATCCGAGCAGGAAAGAAACCAGCATCATGCTGAGAAAACAGGGTGCAAAAGGAATGACCGCTTCTGCAGTCTGGGAAATCCCAACAGAGCCTTACTTAGTGGTAAGAAAAACAAAATTCTGAATGAAGTTTAGCTTAGCCTGTCTTATGCACAAAGGGTAGCTAAAATTTAATTGTTGTGACCATAAATTATAAATAGCAAGGATTTATTCACAAGATGTTGGATTAGCTTTTTTTTTTTTTTTTGCTTTAATGAACTGTATGTAATCTATTAAATTATCAGCCAGTTGTATGTTTAAGCACAACAGAAAATGTAGTACACAAACACCGAAAAATCACGGTCATGAAAAGCAGGCATGTACATCAGTCTCTTGGCAGCCAAAGCACAACAGATCAGTTTGCCAAACAAGTGTGCATGAGTGTAAACCAGGGGCATTAGTTCTGTTTAAAAAAGTGTTTCTACTGTCAATGAACAACTTTCTGTATTTTAACACTGTTCTTAAAGAACTGCAAACTCTTTAAAAATGTATGCACAGACATAAATTACAGCGAGGATTTAAATACAGTGGCCAACAGGAAAAGTGTGGTTTTCAATTTGTATGTGTGGTGAGCGGGCAATCTGCAACAAATCCGTATTTATTCGTGAAGAACTCTGACCCTTCTTCGGCAAGACAGTACTGCCATCATTTCTAACACTTGCGACCATTATAATAACAAGAGACGAACACCCCCCCCCCCCCCCCCAAAAAAAAACCCACATTATCAGCCCTGATACAATCACATACACATTCAAAATTACAGATATTTACAAGAAAAATATATATTTAATTAAAAAGTCACTGAAAAACACGGACTTTTAGTCAGGTGCTGCACTTTCTGCAAAATGAGGTAATTTAGATGCAAACAAATTAAGTTTAGAAGAGTTCAGGATCCATGGTCTTCACACAAATTGCTTCAGTACATGGCTTGACCCGTTCTGTATGTTCAGAGCAAGAAATCACTAGATCCAGTTAAATCCTGTTTTGTAGTGCTCTTGATGCAACACTGACTAATGTCAGAAGGCTTCCCAGCTCTGTTTTACAACTGGTCTTTCAACAGAAAGAAAAAGAAAAAAAAAAAAGATAAAAAGGAAAAAATTAGTTACAAATTGGTTTCATCCCAAGATGGGTCATTCATGTTCTTCAGAACTTTTCTAACAAGCTTCTCCAAGTCCTTGCGAGCTCTTTGTTCTTCTTCCAATGATTTCTTCATCTTTTTGTTATCCTGTTTAATAGAGACAGAAATATTGCTGGTTTGTTTGTGGGTTTTTTTCCAGTCTATCTTTTCTGACCACATATACTGTCAATTACAAATTCTGAAGGCTCTCCTCAGTATGACTGTCATTAGCTGTACAAAAGCAAAGTCACCTAACTTTTCAGTTACACACAGTTACTTCACACAATGCAATAAAAAAAACAGCAAATGGAAACTGAGCGATTTCCTATTTATACTTAGGGGTCCTTTAAAATCAAGTGCTAGTAACAGATGGCAAATAATTTCAAATTCTTCTGCTCAAATCTCAATGAAGAGTAGAATATATTTGTTGTTAATGGAGAAGTAGGATAAATACCCCTTCCCGAGTCTCTGCTGATTGTAACTAGAGAAACTTATAAGCTTCATACAAATTAACTTGCTTCATTAGCAAAGTAAATAGTTTAAAGGAGCATCTTGAAAATCATTATGTTCTCTGGACAGATTTTGTGCCTGAACTTTAAACCACACAGATGACTGCCAACAGTCTACGAGGAGTCTGAATCCCAAGCAACATCACCACTCTGAAAGAGTATTAGTGAGATGAGTCAGTTCTCAGTATGGAGCACCATCAGGTAATAGTGAAATAGCTTGAACAATGGGACCATAAGGATGTCACTGACCAAACCACAGTAATGCATACATTGCTTAATCCTATACAGACCAAGGTAATGCTGGCAACAGCAAGGAAGCAACCAGAAGGTAAGACATTATATTAAAGCCTCAACACAAAAGCCTACAGGTGTTCAACAAACATAGGTCTGCAATCTAGGGGTCCCACTGGACTCCCATTAGTATCACTTACAGACGCTTGTATAAACAGAACAGGATCAACAGCTGCCATTTCCCTCCTCAAGTCTGTTGAGAAATCCTAAAATTTCATTCTTTCCTTGTAGGTGCAGACTTAATTTCTTTTAATGTATTTACTTACTACCAATTTGGAACTGTAATATTCAAGGATAGTGCCCATGGAGCAACAGTCATGAATAACTTATGGAAGTTACCATGTAAGGGATCCCTCTTTGTGTGGTGACTCGCCAACAGGCAAGTCTGTTTTCATCAACCAATGCACTATCTAAAAAGCCTTTATTCATAAAGCCATTGGTCACTTGAGACCTTCCTATCTCAGACATGACTTCTGCCACATCTCCAGCTGACACCGTCAGAATAGCAGACCTACATCAGCAGTAGCTTCTAACCTGACAATTCTGATAGAGCAGAAAACTAATTCAGGCTTTAACACACCTTGGCTTGGAAAGACCAAAGTTCTAGAAACTGTGCATGTGGAAAGGCACAAGAAACCTGTGGCTTGACTTTCAGAAGGTATCCTTTTGTTTTGGTTCAAAACAGATCTGCAGGGCCTCCGTGAGGCAGCACACTTATGCTTCTACAAAAGCAACTAGGAATATTAGTGGATTAGTACTTCTGCTTGTATCATTTGGAAAAAACACCACCACTATCAAGTTAGCGTGAGACCCAGGATACACATTGTGCACACTGAAAACAGCAGAATGTCAGTATTTAAGATACTGACTCTTCTACTTCAGAAAACACACAGCATCCTTCCAAATACTTGGTATGCTTACAGATGGGCTAAGAATTTGGATTCACATTTATCACCCAAAACCTAGAAGTAAATTGAATTGAAGTCCATTTAAGTCCATTAACAGGAGATTTTATCCACCTTCTGGAATAAGAACTGTTAAAGGTCAGTTAACAAATTCATACATTGAAGACTAAGGATAAATTCAATTCTTTTTCACCTACACATTAAGCAAGGACTACATGCAGCAGCATTAACATGGTTTAATGAGGCTGTGTCCTGACAAGAGTTGTTTCTAAAACACACCTCATTTTAGATAAAGTATCATCTGCAGCTTCCACCTTAGCAACTCAGATAATATCTTGCACAATTCCCCCATGTGACATGGCAGCACCTTGAGCTAACCTGAAGTCTCCATTAAAGAAAAGCCACATGAAAATGTCTCTGGAAATGAAGGGTTTCAAAAACTCATTTGTGGGAGGTGTTCAGGTTACTGAAGGACCATTAATAAAAAGTCCAGACATTTATACTACTAAAGTGATACAGTCTCTATGAGATTATTTTGTTGGTGACACAGCAAAACTGAATTTGCTTAACAGTTTCAACATTTCAGAAGCTGCGAAAATCAAAAATTAAAACATAGCTTAGTAAGTCACCTCAGAGAGGATAATTACCACTATTCTCAAACACTGGTGCTCCAAGGACTGATGATGACCACTTTATCAAAGCAGTATGTTAACTCTGAAAAGTAAATCTAGTCCAAAACTCAAGTTCATCCCTGTCCAATCAACCTGCAAGATATATTGAGTTTTACAGTAAGTCTTCCATCTTTCAATGTGTCGTGGTAGGCCTGAAGAGGCCAAGGTGGGCTTGTACATGCCCTGGCTTGCCGAGGCATGCTCCCCTACCCCCCCTCCTTCTGAGTTGGGGGGGTGGTGGCCACAAAAGCCCCAGCTTCACCTAATGTGGGCAAACTGGGCAAAGTGCCATCCTGATTGGCTAGTCTGTGTCCAAAAGTCCATCAGTCTCGGGCTGAAATATATAAAGGATGAGCAGGTAGCACAAGCTCTCGCTCGCTTGCTCTCGCTCCACTATTGTGTCCGTGCCTCCTGAGGCCCTGAGGCCTCCATGCGGTCGGCCTGCTGCCAAGAGAGCCACAACCAGCCAGCGGGACACCGTGCCGAGACTGCACACCGAGACTGCATGTCCTGCCTGCACATTAGAGTCTGCTGCCAAGACAGCCAGGACCAGCTCGGAGATCGTCGAACTCCTTTCTGAAGCGTCCAGGAGCCTGAGGAAGCTCCAAAGCCTCCAGCAGCTTTCGGCCCGGCAGCAGCCCCACCACGTGCTTTGGGTATTGTCCCATGGTATTTTTGTGAGTAAATACCTCAAGCCTCTTGTAATCATTGATTGCCTTCTGCCATAAACAGAAAGAGCTTCCTGCGCCCATCCAGTGGCTAAGCAGGGTAATCAACTGCAAGCGGTGCAAGCTACACTGCACAAACCTTCTCTACCAGTAAAAATGTTTGCTCATGCTAGTTGCCTTTAAAGTTGTTCCAGTTTTGCCTGTTCCCTGTATGTATACATTTCCAAAACGTGCGTTTTTGAACCTTGAATATAAGTTTTGTGGCGAGATTTAATGTTAATAAACAGTTTTCATAGTTATTAACAATCTCTGCCTGGATAT